>VZUI01043244.1:0-27254 GCA_013401135.1 Cettia cetti
GGAAAGGAAAGGAAAGGAAAGGAAAGGAAAGGAAAGGAAAGGAAAGGAAAGGAAAGGAAAGGAAAGGAAAGGAAAGGAAGGAAGGAGAGGAAGGGGAGGAAGGGGAGGAAGGAGAGGAAGGAGAGGAAGGAGAGGAAGGAGAGGAAGGAGAGGAACGAGAGGAAGGAGAGGAAGGAGAGGAGAGGAAGGAAAATGATCTGAAAAGAAAATAGGACTGGAAAAAAGTTATAGTGGAAGAAATTTTTTTTTTCATAAACAGGAGAAAACACAAGTTGTCTTAATCTATGGAGGAATACATAGGAATACAGGATAAATGAAGAATACTTATCCATTTTCAATTTGCAAAAGAGGGTTTTTTCATATCAAGGTGTAATTGAATTTTTTACCTACTACTACCTATTTTTGCAACCCCAAGAAGTACAACCATAAACATATATATTTTTTTAATAAAGAGATCTATAAGAATACACATTCCCATTTCAAATATAGCAGGGAGATAGAGAAATCAGAACTGTGCCTCACTCCGCATATGCTTACTCAGCAGCTAGATTGTAATCTATAGCTTAGAAAATGTATTTAAGAACACTAAATTAAACAGCAACCCTTGCACTGCATTTTTTATTTCAATCCCAATGAATACATTGAGCCTCTGCATACAAGATGGCCAAGAATTTTCATTATAGAGGAGCTGTTTTCAGTGTGAAATACTGGTTGGTCTTATAACTAACCTGTAGAAAGATTTCTCATATTCCAGATGTAAGGTCATGTCAGTGAATAAAAGCATGTAAGAATGGAAAACTTGTGGATTAGAGTGCTTGTCTGGAATTAGTATTCCAGTGGTACATTACTACTGACAAATTCCTCCTTTTAAAATTTACATTTCCTAATCTGCAGGGAAACTTTCCCAAGATTTTCAATGTTTTCTAAACCTGGAATATAATTTCATTATTAAATGTATTCAAACCAATATATGCTTGGAGTCACACTTTCCTCTGGGCAATGCTATTAAGGCATGAGCATCCCTTAGTCCATATCCATATATAGAATAGAATGATTTCTCCACTGATAAAGAGGAAGTGGATAAGATTAAAATGTCTTATTACTTTTTAAGTGTGTATGTCTTCGGGGCCAGGGAAGAGGGGTCAGACAGACATTTCTTCTGCCTGCTTTCTAGAGGTAATTTCTTTTCTTTCATGTAGCAACTAATTATTTTAATTTTGTGCATATAACCATAGTTTACTTCATTATAAGATCTTTGCAATAAGACTGCCACTACCACTGGCAGGGACATCACCCATTAGACCAGGCTGTTCCAGGTCTTATCCTACCTGGCCTTAAACACTGCTGAGGGGATTTGAAATCCACAACCTTGGTAAGCAGCCTGTTCCAGTGCCTCATCACCTTCAGAGTAAAGAATGTCTTCCTAATATTTAAGCCTTAATTTCCCCTTTTTGATTTAAAGCCATTACTCCTTGTCCTGTCACTAGAGTTCCTGATGAAGGGTCCCTCTCCAGCTTCCCTCCAGGCCCCCTTCAGATACTGGAAGGTAGCTATGTGTTCTCTACACAATATCTGTAATATAAGCATGCACAATGCTTTAATGAGTTCCTTTTAAATGACATGCGTGACATTTGGTACAGTACCTGATGAAATTTGCCATATTTCAACTTTTAATTTATGCAAACTTATTTGTCAGTGAAAAGCAACATTATTTCACATTAAAATGTGCATCAAAAAATAAAATGACAAAAATCAAACTACAAAACATCTTTTCTTTATGAAAATTGTTAGATTAATAGCGGTTCAGTAAAATCATTCAGAAAAACTTTCTCTATTACTTGTTTTAAGGACATCGATTTCTCTCAGTCCTTAAATTGTAAATGTGACTGGGACAGTAATATCTTTAAAACAGAAGAAAAGAAAAAAAAAAGTTCTGGATCATTTCATTAAACTCAAAATATCTGTTCTATTGACTGAGTAAGGAATGGGTTTTGCTTTTATTTAGAGGCCTAACAAAGGCAGCCTAGGAAAAAAATCCAGTAAGATCTTATAATGAAATTTACATTTTAATGAAACTATGAGCACATTATTTTTCCTATCATTAATAACCTTCCTTTTAATGAATTACAAATCAAGGTCATGCAACAAAAAACCTCTTCACAAATCATTTCCTTCTGCTTGCACTGCAGAAACAAAACTAAAGTAAACATGCAACTTTTTTCTTCATATGCATTTTTCATTATCTTAAGTTTTTAGTTACAGACTAAATATTCCGGTCCTAATCCTTGCAAAACTGTTCTACAAGAAAATGAAAATCAGAAAAACCCATTATAAATATCCACTTTAAGATTATTTTTTACTCCTTGGCCTCCTGTTTGTACCAGTCTCAAGGTTAGACGTGAAATAGCATCTGGTGTGCAATGTCCTCTAATGTCCCGCCCAGTATGGTTGCTTTTAAAGCAAATCAAACCTCAGCAGACCCTTACTCAGCCTGTTCAGACTGTTTTATCTGTTTCTTAAGAAACATTTCTATTTTTATTTACCTTTCAAGATGGTATTACTGAATGTTTTAGGAGTTAAAAAGATAAATTAAGGCAGTTACAGTTGCAAATGGGGAGAGAAAAAAGCTTGAAGAGCTATTGCAAAAATTAAAACAGTAGAAAAATACCTATGAAATTTAGAAAAGTAAGCGCATTCTTGCTTTGTAGTGTGTAGTTTTATGATTGCTTAACTACATATTAATATACATAGTAAATACAGCCTCTCTTTTGGAAGCTGCTTGTTTTCCTAGGATTGAGTATTTCTAAGGGAAAGAACTGTAATACCCAGTAATGTCACATACTAATACTAAAGTGAAGCTGGAATTAATGAGTCACATCTGAACTTAAACAAATTATTTAGTAATAAACAACAAATAAAAATCCGTGCAATTGTTTTGTTCAGTTTCAAATACATTTATAAATTTGAGTGAAAGATCAGTTTGGAAATAATTTTAGATCATTTTCGTACTACTTTTTTAGAAAAATATTTCAGACCTAAAATATGGATATAGTGTAAGGTATGTCTCTGCAGAGCTAGTTAAAAGTTATAAGAACTTTATATGAATCAGGACAAAGGTTTCCTTTACTTCCTCCATATGTAACAGCAAAGTTTCTGATTGTTGATTCCACTATTTTTTCAATTTTTCAATTCTTTTTTTCTATTCTTTTCCATTACTATTTTCAACACAAAAGCTGAAACATTCCATGCAAGGAACCTATGAAATATTTTGAGCAGTATTTAGGATAATATTTCAAAATTACAGATCTCTGCCTGTTAGTAGTGAGTAGTGTAGATTTTACTATAGTCATAAGCTAGAAAAAAATTCCAATGCTAGCAAAATACAACTGTGATTGATTATTATTAGTTAGCACCTTTCAGGTAATTGACAACTGGTAGCCTAGATATCAATAAAAAGGAAAGCATTCACCCTATTCTCTCATTAAATTGAGCAGAACTGGAAAAGCTTTCAAATGCGCATGCAAATTTAGATGAACTCATTTTTCCATCAGGTATCTCCCAAACAACTGCCAGAGTGCAGGCAATTTTAGAAGATTTGAGCTTTTCATGACGGATTTCAAAAATGAAGTATTTATGGCCATATGAAGTCTCCTGCTGTTCTCACTAACACAATAGCAGAACTATGCATTTAGAAAACCTGAGATTTAAGTTAAATATCAAAATGAGATCATGTGGAAAACAGGTGTCTGACAGCTTGGAAAAAAACTTTAGAAGGAGGAACCTGAGAACAAGTTTTCATCACATTTATTTAGACAGAAGTTTGTTTTGGTGACTTTGTTACTGGAGCATGACAGCCTTACATTCTGTGGTGCTCTTTAAAGGCCTTAGAAAAAGTTAGAATTTTACATATCCTTCGAAAATCACAACGAAAACATTTTACAGAATCACAAAAATAACCTCAAGAGCCTTGAGGTCAGTCATTTTCCTTTGGCTGATTTCTACATCTCTTGAAATGATGAGACACCTAATTAATACATTCAAGTAATAGAGGTTAGAGCTCTCTACTTTTAGCCCATAATGCTGGAATTTCTGCTAAACTAGTTTATCATTCCTTCTTGTATGAGACAGTTTTCATTAAATCAAAAACAGCTGTCATTTCTTACCATAATTTTTTAACTCTTTGCTTCAAGAATTCTTTTCAAATAAAGTTGATTTGATTAGGTAATTTTGTTACAGAGATTTTATTGCATTTTAGAAAACAATCTAAGTGAACTTCAGAGCACTTTTATAAAAAACCTATGGGGTTTTTTTGATCATGATGGCCCTTTATAACCCTGGATAATTGGCCAAACTGTTACTGCATAAAATTTATTATGTGACAGTAAATACTCAGAATTGGTTATATAAATCTATGTTGTTTTGGTGTTATATATCTATAATAAAAACATACTGCATAATTACATCAGACCTGATAGATACCAGTTTATTTTAGCTGAGAAGCTCAACCTAAAAGAAAACCATTTTTGTTCTGTTTGCTTGTCCATTTCTAATTAATGTTTAACAATGTGTTTCTTTAAAATACTTTAGACATTAACTCTTCTGCAGACTGACATATATTATCAGCTTTTGATTGGAATATAAACTCAGGTTGCTTTGTATGAACAATTTAATTCCATTTTATGTTTACTATTTTACCAGCCTTTATCATCAAAGAGTGTATATTGTCATATATATTAATCAGACAAAATTTAACTCATGTGGGTGCAATAAAACACAGCCACATGAAATTCATCCCACTAACACTGCATATCCATTCATAGATTGGTTAGCAGTCTATCACATATACAGATGTTTAAACACTTTTAATGGACTGCTACTTTGAAAAAAAAACTAAGTGAGAAATCTCAGGGAGTTCTTATCAAGTATTCAATTTTATTACTCTCTATGATTACATAGATGGACCTCTTGGTCCTGGACACTTCCTGGATGAAAAAATTAAAATTGAAAAAACAGGTCAATAAAGAAAAATCAAGTAAGACATATGAATGACAGAGCAGTCACATCCTTGTCAAAAGTCTTTGAGCTGCAGTTGCTTAGAAGATAGCAACTACTAGGGGCAATTTGATGTATATCAAATATACATTCCTTGCACATATTCTTCAGTCTTACACTTTTGGTCTGAGACAAGAAATTCAACTAGTAGAGATCTCTTTTAGGCACAACACAGACAATGTCATCTAAATTATACTTTTCAAATAAAGAATGGAAGGAAGACTAGCATGAATTTTTCTTCTTTTCCTGTGCTACTTTTACAAATTTATAATTTGCGCCACATTTTCTTTTTTCTTACTTCTAATGCTATTGTAAAGGAATTAATGCTTTTTATGGCACCAGCCTTGCTATCTCATTAAATGTTTCTTGAGCTGCTAGTGCATGTGTACATATACATGCATATACACACATTCATGTCCTGGCATCGCTTCTCTACTTTCTTATGGAAACCGCTTTATAGCTTCATCTTCATCTTCATTTATTTTGTTTTGCTTTTTGCCCATGGAATTATGACTTCAAATGTCCATTAGATATCCTGAGAAATTTTCCAGTATTTTTTCCCCATCCTATATTTTTATCAAAGCAAGTAACAGTATTTCATTGCTTGAATCTTAAAAGAGAGATTAGCAACCTGTTTAAGTAGAAGAAAGAAGAGGAATGCTGACCAAAAGGGTTTTTTTTATATTTTTAATTACAATTCCTGAAACTTCATCTAATGATAATACTGGTTTATTGTGAATTGTTCCAAACTGGTTGTGTAGTGATTAAGCTTAAAAATTCAATTAATAAAATCATATTTTTCTGGGATGTATTTTTGGTAGAATTTGTAGGCTAATGAAGATGAACTATACCTTGAACAGCGATTGTTGTGGAAATTTGCTATTTTCTGTTCAAATAAACATTTTCTTTATATATATCTTCTATCCCAATAATCAAAAAATTTCTTAATGCCTTCAAACTGTGAAATAATAGTAATTAACTTGACTAATTGTTATAAAGCCTTTTTCACATCTAGGCACCCATCCATATTTTGTGGATTCTATATTGTGTTTTCAATTGTCTATGCAAGATCTTGGTTTGATTTTCCAGAACAAATACTGGCAAGAGTATAAGATATATAACATGGTACATTTGTAAAGGAAGAAAGGTTTAACTTCATAAATCAATTTTTTCAATGAATCAGAACCACCAGACTAGTTTAAGTCACTGGTGGATACAATAGAATAAACAAATTTCCCCATATTGAAATGAAACCAGCAGTGAGAATATTTTGCTTATTTTTAAAGCATTAATAAACAAAAGTAAGAAGCACAAGTTGTTAATTTTGAATTTCTGTCATGCAAAAAATACATTTGCCCAAGTTATATTCATTTGTTTCAACTGCAGTTAGGTGTCAATTCTGTATATGCGTATGTATTCACACCTCAAAATCAGCACATCACTTATTTCTGTACCCTTTCTGAATCACATCCATGTTTACATCACTTATGTGTGTGTGGAACATTAGTACTTCACCTAAGTATAACCCATACAGAGAGAGACAAAAATATGCTTTTGAAACTCATCAAAATATACATGTCAAACTGTCTTCATTTTAATGAAGTCAAGTATTTAGGCATGTTATGTTCCCACATCAAAAGAAAAACAAAAAATGAACCCAAGATCGCATGCCAGGATAGAAAAGTCAGCAAGGTTTATTTTAGATAGTATATATGTAATGAAAGCCAATTTGAAGAAGGAAGTTATGGAGAAGGAAGGAGGGAGTAGAGTTTCAGAAATGCCTGAGCAAAACAGCTATATGGCCTAGGAAAAATCCATGAGTGACTTGTGGGACAGCAGTACTGCCTGAAAAAGCAGTGTGTCTGACAACAGGCAAAGAGTGTCCAGCTGTTTCATTCTTTTCCTGTTCATTAGTGTATGTCTTCTTGGCAGAATAAAAATTGCATGATTATACTCAGTCTGTCACCTCTTTCCTAAATTAAGTAAAATCTTCTCATTTCAGCTTGTGACTTGGACAAATCCAATCCAAAGTACTTTCTGGGAAAAAAAATGCTATCTAAAGACATGCTGCTGTAAATTTTTCCAGATGACAACATATAAAGGAAGACTCAAGTATTTCTGATTTTTTTATCCCTTCAGCTTCTTTTGGCAACATAAGTATATATGAAAATGCTCCTTTTGCTCCAATTTAAACTTACATAATGAACATTTAATTTGTGGTTACTTTTTAACTCTAATATGTCCTCTCCCCTTCCTTTTTTCCTGCTTCATATGGATACTGGAACTTTTCACTAAGCATGGCAATTCCCTATTCACCTTCTCTGTGCCATTCATTTTTGAAGTTTTATCAGATAATTGTGCTACCATTACAAAGAACTGTTGTATTTAGCCTGCTTTTTATGGAAATTCTACTACTTTTCTCATTATTGCTGTCATACTACTTTTAGCCTTTTCTAGTTTTATTAGATTTCTTCTTGCCAAAAATTCATGCAATAAGGTGTGGATATATTACAGTTTTAAAAAGTATTGTAATAAAGATAGTCACCACAATAAAAAGGATGACAAGCAAGTCATACTTTTCTACTTAAATATGTACAGCATATTTGAAGAGAACAGATAAGTGTAGAATGACAAAGTTATAAATTTATCATTTGGAGAAAACTTGGCTCCAAGAGAAACAGATAAAACAAGTGAATAGCAATCATGTAGTTTTTGCTTATTTATGATTGCTGCATGTCAACCTTTTAAAAATTTCACCAGTTTCACCTAAAAATCGAGTGCACATATTTGAGTGCACATTATTAAAGCTGGTCAGCATTTTTTAAAAAATTTCTTTTGATGGAAAAATACCTATTTCAAATTCAGATTTAAAGAATAAATATGTCATCCCTTGGACTAGATTTCTGAACAAGAGTGCAAGGGCATACAGAAAAGCAGAAACCTTCCTAGCTCAGTTGCTAGGATTTTCATCAGAGCTCCATGTTGGAACAGCTTCCTATCTAACACAATCAATCCTTTCTATGGGTAACCTTGACCGCAGGTCTGGCCACACTGTATGTTGGAACATGGAACATGGAACTAGGACAAAAAGCTGACTCAAGACCATATTTACAGCACACACCAAGAACATAATTAAATTATGAGTGATTGATAAGTCTCAACATTTTCAGGATTTTTTTTGCAGTTTTTTTCTCTTGTATTTCTCCTTTCATCTGTGCAGTATTACTGATACTGTACAAGGAAACTGTAGTGTCCCAATGCCAGGAAATGTTCAGTGAACAGTGACAGTGCACTGAATTCAGGCTGTCAGTAAAAGTGATATGCATATTCGTGTTAAGCTTCACAATCACCCTGGTCTTCTCCTGACTTAAACATAAATTTAACAATGCAGAGAGCCATTTCCTGCTCTGGAGATTTGTACTCTAATGATCAGTAGCTATATTGTCCTCTAGCTGATGTTTGGGCAACACAATTCTCTTTTGGATGGAAATCTACACACTCCTCTGAGGACAGGGAATATCTTGTAGACATATGGAGTTCAATTTTTTATTTGTCCAAGCCTGATCATCTATTGGTCAATTCCACAAATTATGAAAACCCTATAATTAGGTTGATTTTCCTTAAACACAAAAAAGGAAAAAACGCAAGGATAGTAACATCCTCTTTTTAAAAACCAGAGTCTGAGGTTTTTTTAATAGATCAAGTCATTCTGTAGGAAATATCATTTTCTTTTATGGAATGAAATGCCAATTTTTTTGACTATATGGCTGTCATGAATCCACATGAATGACAGTTTCTAGCACAATTTATGTCAGTTACAGTAGCAAGACTGAAAGCTTGTATTATTTGTAATCAAGCAGAATACTATTTGTCCTAGAAAGACATCTTCAACTGCACACTAATAACAAAGACAGCAAGAAACAGAAGTCACTTACTGGCACACTGGTAGAGCTGCTATGACTTATTTGCACAGTTTTCCACCATTTAAAGGTTATACCCTAAAGGGGCTCTTAGATGAAGACAGTCAATATTTTCAGAAATGCTGAGAATTATAGCATAATCACTAAAAACCCCACAAACAAATAAACTCAAGCAAACAAAACCACAAGAGAACTGGGACATTTTTCAATGCATTTTACTTCCCAGTATTACTGGAAAAAGCAATTTAATTTTGCTTTCGCTCCTTTTAAGGAAAGGTGTCTCACATTAGACTTTTTTAAACAAAGAAAAGGAAAACAAAAGGAAAATGAAGAAAGTATTTAAAATGGTTTGAGTCACTTTATATCTCATTTGATCTACCACCTGTAGCTCTGACCTTTACTTGTTTTGATTACTCAGAGCTTGTGTTTTTGGCAGTCATACTTTGCCTGGTGACAAGCATTATCAGCTTCTCACCTCGTGCTGGTTGGAACACCTGAGACATCAGAGAATTTTAACAACTTCAGCAGGCAAACAAAGAGCAAAACAGAGCAAAGCACTGAATTGCCTGAAATATTCGACTGCTTAGTTTGCAGCAGAAAAAATGGTTTACAGTGGCTGTATAGATGGTTGTGAATATAAGTATGAAATGAAGTACCTAAAAAGTTATCCTAATTCATTTGGAATATACTCCAATCATTTCTCAGCCACCAACAGAACACCACTTGGAAAATTTATAGATCAGACTAACAGAAATAAGTCTTGAGGAATATGTATGGTAAGGACATGTATTTTTCCAAAACATATAACTGCTAATCACATGTAAATCTGAAGTGGCCAAGCATGTCAAATAGGTCAATGGTATCCTGGGGTATATTTGCAAGACCTCTGTCAGCAGGTCAGGGGTGGTGATCTTCCCCTTCTACTCAGCCCCAACAAGGTACATCTGGAGTGCTGTGTCCAGTTCTGGGCTCCTCAGCACAAGAGAGACACGGAGTCCTGGAGAGAGTCCAGTGGAAGGTGACAAAGATGATTAAAGGGGTGGAACATCTCTCTTACGAGGAAAGACTGAGGCAGCTGGGCCTTTCCAGCCTCAAAAGAGACAACAGAGTGGGGGTTTCATCAATGTCTGTCAGTATCTGAAGAGAGGGTGTAAAAGGATGGAGACAGACTCTGCTCAGTGGTGCTGAGCAATAAGACAAGAGACAAAGGGCAGAAACTGATGCACAGGAAGTTTCACCCAAATGTGGAGAACTTCTTTGTTGTGTTAGTGACTAAGCGCTGGAACAGAGTGCAGAAATTTTTGGGTATCCTTCTCTGGAGATATTCAAGAACCATGTGTATGCAAACCTGTGCAATATGTTCTCGGATGACCCTGTTAATTAACAGAGAGATTGGACCAGTTGATCCCCATGGTGGTCTTTTCCAAACTTAACTATTCTTTAATTTGTGAAGACTTCTGAAACCTCACTTTTAATTTGTGAAGACTTCTGAAACCTCACTTAAGGGAAAAAAAAAAAAAAAAAAAAAAAGTGGACAGGATTATAACAATATCCATTTCTACCAAAATGTCAAGAAAATATTTTAGAATCCAAATGTTATTGTTATAGCTCAATACACTAACATTTGCAGTGATAAAAGTTCTTGCTAATGCAAACCTTAGACAAAGACAAATCTGTGAATTTCATCTCCTATTCATGACATCTTCAGCTTTTAAATTAAACCATTAATTTGTACTCAAGTGGCTTTAAGGGAAAGCAATTTTATTTCTATTTATAATAGAATATCAAAAACACAGTCTAGGAAAGGAATGCAGTCTATGTAATTTATAACATGTACATATACATAATACATAGTGTGTGTGTGTGTATATATATATATATAAAACAGACACGTTTCAGATGTCTGCTTTACACATATAATTCAAAAAATGCAAGAGAATCATGACTGTTTAGTCAAAATGTGTTTTGACTCTCTGCATTTAAGCCTGAAATATATTTCTGCATAAGTAAGATAATCCCTTTAGCCATAAAGGTGATAAACAGAGAATTGTAGGGGTTTGAAAGGACTTTTGGAGATCACCTAATTTAACCTTCCTCCTAAAGCAGGTTCACCTAAAGCGGGTTGCACAGGATCACATCTATACGGAGTTTGGATATCCTCAGAGAGAAGCCTCCACAACCTGTCTGGGCAGCCTGTTCCAGTGCTCTCCCATATAAAAAACAAGGAACTTTTTCTGGATATAGAGATCAAACATCCTGTATTTCAGCTTGTGTTTCTTGCCCCTTATCTTCTTGCTGGGCACCTCTGAAAAGGGTCTAGTCCTCTCTTCTTGACACCCACGCTTAAGTTATTTATATGTATTGATAGGAATTTCTCTCAATTTCCTCTTCTCCCGGATAACAAACTACAGCCTTTGTGATACAAGACCCATTTTATTTTTTGTGTCTTGCAAGGTCTTATTAAAAAAAAATTCCATAATTATTTCATTAGATAAATAAAGCTTAACAACCTGTAAAAGTAACTGTCAACTAATGACTGGATAAAAATATTTTTTTTAGGATACTATCATTTTTATTCTAACCATATTTTAATACATCATGCCACTAATAAATTACCTTGAAAACACACATAAACTACATTATTTGTTCTTCATTTTCCATTAAACCTTTTTTTTAACCTCTTCAAAATTTTGGTGAAGAGGAAGAACAGATCAAACCAGTTTAGTCCCAGAAATACTACTGAAATGAAAGACCTGTTTTATAAATCTTATTTCACAGAATCATAGAATGGTTTTGAGTTGGCAGGGACCTTAAAGATCATTTAGTTGCAACTTCCTGCTGTGTGCATAGACACCTTTCACTGAAACCAAGGTGCTCAGAAGCTCCATCCAACCTGGTCTTGAACACTTCCATGGAAAGGTCATTCACAACCTCTCTGGCCAACTTGTTCCCGTGCCTCCACCAATCACACTAAAGAATTTTTTTTCTACTTTGTTTCAGTTTAAAGGCATTATCCTTTGCCCATAACTATATGTTGCTGTAAAAAGTCTTTCTCCATTTTTCTTGTAAGCTCCCATCTGGTATCGGAAGGCCACAATTAGGTCATCTCAAAGCCTTCTCTTCTCCAGCCTGAACAATCTTGATTCTCTTAGCATTTCCTCATTGGACATGTGCTCTATCCCTTTGATCAACTTGGTGGTCCTCCTCTGGACTCGTACCAACATTCAGTGTCCTTGTGGTCTGGAAAACTAGCAAAGTTCTGTGACAAAAGTTAAAGTAACTCAGGCAAAAACCAGCTTCTCATTACCAACACTGAGACACTGGATGTTTCTGTTGCAGAGCATTCAAAATGCTGTGAAAACCGATTGCAATTTAATTGCATTATTTTAATAGAAATATATTTAGTAGTTTTGTATCATTGCCATTACCAATTCATTACATTTTTGTGTATTTTTTTTAATCTGTATGGAATAATTTTATAACTGTGGAAACAGCTTTGAGGCTGTATAGTGTTGCAATTGAATGGTTAGGTCACTTAAGGACTCAAAGGTACTAGCAAAAGCAGGTTTTAATAAAAAATTGTGAAAGCATGACTTAACAAAGTACATACTAAAGAAAATTGGATGAGAATTGTTTAAAAAATATTTGTATGGACACTGAGGATATGAAGGATAACACAGAAAAGGATAAAAGAGGTGCTCTGTGAAATGCACCACAAAACAAGTCATAACACTGGAAGTCTTTGTTTTCAGATATCCTTTGAAAAAAGATGATTCTCTAGTGTGGGATTCTCTAGAACATTCACGTCAAGCTCTGCAGCATTCTCTACAGAGTATCATTATGAAATCATGCCTTTTTCAGAAACACGAGGAATAAAGAAAAATCCTAGCACTTCCTTATGATTCCAGCTATACAAAATTAATTGCTTATCCACTTACATGCAAAAATACTCACCAAGGACCACAACAGACAGCAGGGCTGATGGATTCCCTACCCCACCATGTTTTTGTTCCAAAACTATGCCCTTCTTTCCAGAAGAGACAGTCTCTTGCTTCCAACCCCCATCAATGAAATGAATTGGTATAGAATGAAAACCTAGACGTGCTCATGTGGGTGCAGGCTCTGCCTCCTCATAACTACCACAAAAAAAAAAAAAACCAAAACCAAAAAACACTGTTCTGGTCAAAACCAGGACAGGGAGTTAAGTGAAAAAAAATATGTCTGTTTCTGTTGGGGATATTTCTGTGGGAAGAAGAAAAACTGCAAAAATTCTTATCCCCCCCGCTTTTTTTTTTTTTCCTTTGAACCTGTGTGTTTCAAAAAGTACTTTAGTCAATGTGTTTTTATTGAAAATAAATCAATATCTTTCAGGGATGGATTTCTTTCAGATATTTCAGGTATTTATTACAGTTCTGCAGCTAGTTGTTTAGAAGATCTCCTTCTTTCATGTGGTGCATTCTCCAGTCCCAGAGGTGTGGAAAAAAAGGAAAGGTCCCAAGATAATGATAAAAACTATACTTTCTTAAACACGCTGGGAAAAGAAAAATGCAATTCTTTTGAGACAAGAATAATAATTTTAGCAATTTTTAGTTTTTTAACCAAAAAGAAGTGCATTTTGATGAAGATTTCTTATAGCCTACAGTTTTAAGCCCATTTTTTTGTGGAATATTTCAGGTCAGGCCATTGAATAATGAAATAGACAAACTTCCTCTTTTTGAGGCAAAAAATTTTAACAGATCCATGTGAAAACAAACTCTATACAGATAAAAAACTATTAAGATTCAGATTCAATTCTCCAATGTTTCGTGAAAGGAT
Source organism: Cettia cetti (assembly GCA_013401135.1). Lineage (NCBI taxonomy): Eukaryota > Metazoa > Chordata > Aves > Passeriformes > Sylviidae > Cettia > Cettia cetti. The sequence continues at coordinate 13,788 of VZUI01043244.1, forward strand.
GAAAAATTTTAAAAAATCTATAAGAGAAAATTGCCGGAAAAATTTTTAGAAAATTTTACTTGGGAAAAGGAATGGAATATTCCAAAAAACAGTTTTAGAGTCACGTTACTCAAAGTCCCACTACTATTGTTTTTAAAATTAGTAATTAGTTTCATTTCAGCTTATTCAGTCACTTGGTCTGAGATCATTCTCGAGCTACATTTGCTCCAGTGTTTGTACTGAGGTAGATAGCTTTAAACCTGTTTCTGTGGATCATTGTTTGGAAATATAATATTGTATAGCAACAGGCCTGTAGGGCTTAAGTAGGTTTCCATTTTTGCTTCAATTGATTAAAACTTTAAGAGTGTTTGCAGGATTTGCATTCCAGAGTTAGACCCATACAAGCATAGGAAAAACAACTCAAAGCCAAAGCAAGGGATCCCAGTAAAATTGTAAACAAATTTTTAGAACAATTTCAGGCCTTTTAAGCCAGTCTTTTCATCTTACATTATGTATACAAAAACTGGTACTTAAAACCAGAAATTCCTTTAAACTTACGTGCTGGTAGTTATTAAATTATCTGCTAGTGAGCAGCAGAAAGATGTGTTCTGAAGGATATCCCTAATAAAGTATTTGTTCTGGGTATTAAGGGTATGTGGGTATCAAACTATTTCAAGTAAGCTGCCTGGCTTTAATTTTCTCTTGGGGTCTAGAAATCTCTGCCAATATTTTGCTCTATAAAAAGGCGAAACCTTAAGAATTTTAGTCTTTGTGATTTAATAGTTCAAATTTAGACTAAATATGTATGATTAATAATCAGAGATTTCATTTTCCTCTCACTTGACTTCTGCTAGTGTGTTCTGGTTATATACCCAGCTTTGTAGTCTAAAGAGAACGCTGGATAAAAAAGTCTATCTATAAGAGCTTCATTTTACATCAAATAATTAAATGCTAATCGGAAGCTGAAAAGTAACATATATGAACATGACTTTTTCAACAGTTATATCTTTGATTCTGGAGAAGTAACACTCACTTCTGTGCTAGCAAATTTAAGATAAAATACCTCAATGTTCTTTAGAGACAGAATTTGACTGTAAATCTCTCCTCTATCAACTTACACTCTAAGTCATAAAACTAATAGGGTTTGCTTATTTTCTTTCCCTGAATAATCAACATTTATATGTGTATTAAGACATCATAAATTTAACTGTGTTTAATTATTCTTATGGGTAAAATATTAAAAGTATTGACATTCTAACATGGCATTGTCTAAGTAGAGGTCCATGACACATTTTTCAGAAAAAGAGAAAAAATGTAAAAAATAGGAATTTTTTTGCACAATGGGAAATTGCACAGGCAGACCTATAAATAATGAAGCTGTAACTCCGAACTCTGAATTTTTAGAATTTCTTTTATAACACTAATTGTTCTCTGTATTCAATTTCCTCCATCTATCTTCATAATCGTTGTTTTCACAATTCCTTAAATCCACAACAGAAATTATTTCTAAATGTACCCTTGCAGAAAATAAATAACCTTCAGATTACTGTTGAATATGTAGTGAAATTGTATTGCAGTCCTTTTTCAAACATCTTATTTTCTCCTTGTGCTGGGTCTGGTTAGCGGAAAGAAAGGAATGAAGAAAACATCATTGCACTTTCAATAGTCTTATTCTTACTTCTTACTCAGTATGTTGCCTTTAACTCTTCCAAAACCAGCACAGTTGTTGTGCACCTGTGATTTCTTACATAATAATTATCTTTGATGATTTAGTTATGACACCAGGTGAGATTCATGATGTATGCCTATGGAATTCTTTGGAGCGCCTTCAAGGGAAGACTCAGAAAGAAATTTTTACACTCCATTGTAAAAGAATCTTCTTTCTCTCTTTCCTTATCAGAACTGAATTCTAAGAATAGCTATAACTACATGGCTAAATATATTTTTATTTCAACACTTGGAATGTGTAATTATGCTTAGTTTCTGCACAGAAAAGTTATCTTTGAGAAACAAGTGCCTTTAGAATTACAGTCGTACACTATCAACAGCCACAATAAGATTTGGTTGAATGCTGATTAGATCTTAGAGACTAAAAAGAAGCTAAAAAACCCACAAAGATTGAAGTCAGAAACATTTAAACTTAGAGAAAGTAAGATATATAAATGCAGTAATAATAGCAAAGTGGGGCTCCAAATATACAGGTGGTCAGTCAGAAGGCAAATTTTCCAAGCACTATAAGGGTTCCTTGAAATGAATGGGTGAGGAGATCTGCTCCTTTTTAATGCCTTTATTGAGGTCAGCTTTAGGTGGGGAGCCCGAGGGGTCAAGCACACCGCCCTGCTGCTCTCGCTGGACGACGCTGAGGAGGAGGTTGCTCGCAGCTTTGTCTCTCGGCAGAGCTGGGGCTTCTGTCCTTGCTAGAGTCCCTAGGAAGGCACTGCTGCATTCAAGTTTACAGTCCCTATGTCACCCGTGGGCTATTCTAGTTAGGATGATGAAGGTGGCTTGGGGTTTGATATGGTCTTATGCTTTTCCCTGTTTAAAGGTACTGTTTTTAGTCCTTATTTGTGCAGTGGCTTGTTGTCTTAGAGATGATTGCTGGGCAGCTCTGCCTTTGCTAGGCGTTATGCAGTTCATGTTTAGTTCGTAGATGACATAATCTTCCTCTCTGTCTCAGGTGGTTAGCCATTATGGATGACAAGGGGAGCAGCAGGAGCAATACCCGACAGTAAGGGGTTTTACACAAATAGGAACAACTTACACGAAGTATTTAACAGGCAACTATGAAACAGAAACATTCACAGAAACACTGAAGTATTTAACAGGCCGCTATGAAACAGAAACATTCGCAGAAATACTGAGGTACTTGACACGCCGGCAGGCCCAGCTCTCGGAGAGCGGCGGCCCGGCAGGCCCGGCTCTCGGAGAGCGGCGGCTCCCGCGGCCACGGGCGGCCGGACGGGCAGGGAGCGAGAGGACGCTGGGGCGGGAGCCGCAGAACCCAGGGCAGGCGGGCAGCAGGCGGTGGGATGGATCGGTGAAGCAAGGTTAGAGGCAGGTAGCTCACGCAGGAATGTGGAGACGAAGCAGGCAGAGTCGCACAGCAACACTGGGAGGCAGGACAGGCTGTGGCTGGGACAGACAAAGGGAGAGGTCAGGACATAGGCTACATATGAAGCTCAGAGGTCAGTCGATGTCCAGCCAAGCACCCAGAGAGAAGAGAGGACGAGAAAGGAAGGCAAGCAAGGACGATCTTCCCCTGCTGACTGCCTGTCCCGGGTGAGACATGCAATGGTTGCCAGGCAAAGCCTCCCCAGAGACCAGGCTTCTCCCATCTTTTCCCTTTTGCCTTCTGCAAGTGGCGCATGTGCAAGCCCTCCTCCACATGCCTCTGACAAACGATGCTGAGACAGAGATCAAAATTAAATTGGCTCCTTACGTCAGCTATCTGTGTGCTTTATCACTCCAGTGTCTGGAGAAAATCTGCTATGCATCTATATCTGATATCAGCTATACAAAGAAATTATGTTTGAGTCCAGTAGTTTATATGTGACAAGACAGTAAAATGACAAGCTAATTCATACATCTAAGAAATCCTTTTAAATCTTAATATTTTTGTATACAGAACAAAAAAAAGCCAAAGCCAGAACATAAACCAAAACAGAAAAATCCCAAACAAGCCCCAAACATTAAATAAATAAATAGGCGCCAAAAATCAAAGGATAACTAGCCAACTTGGCCTACTACAAGTCAGCTTCAACTGTTAAACTGTAATGAGAAATATTTAAATTAGCCTGTGAGGGAACTACATGGATGCAATTTATGCAGTGTGCATAGGCAATCATATACGTAGGTAAGTACACATTTGTCTTGCTTATCTGTGAAGCCCTCTAATGATTGTGGCAATAGAAATTTTCTATTCACCATTTTGTCCAAGAAAAAGAAAGGTGAGGCACGCTTTACAGCAGAACATTATGACTCCATTAGGAAACTAACAAATTCCCATTATTCCTGTATAAATGCAGACCACTGGAAAAAATTCGTATAGCTTTATAGTTGTTTCTTTAGGAAAGTTTGGCATCTTTTAATTATTGTTTTCTTTATATTTCTCTCTTAGAGGTCTCACTTAAAATTGTCATTGTTATTAATTTTCTGAATGTAATTGCTTATGTTTTCAGAGTTCCTGAGTGTTGTCTTCCTAAGCAACAAAAACTGTGACATATTATGGACACCCCTGACTGCACAGTCTTTTATAGCAATCATTTTTGACATAGCTGGATTTGATTCTGGACATTTTTCCCATAGCTGGATTTGATTCTAGCCACAATCAAACCAGAAAAAAATTCACACTTCAGTTCATATATCCATTTTTTGGGAAAAAAAATCTCCAGTACATTAGTAAGTATCAGAGACTCTCTTGCACTCTTTTGGAACAATCTGCAGGGTAACAAATTTCCCTTATTGTCCACTTTTTTCACAATGACATTTGATAATAGATTTTCTGTCACATTCTTTAATCTTTTTCTTTTAATAAATAGAACATTAGAGGAAGTATATGAATTACTAGCATTATTTTTGTCAAAGTTTGAACATCAGGTTTCACAGTACTTTGTCATCAGAATTTTGATAAAGTAGTATTGAAATTATGTAGCAGGTTATTTTCTGTAAGTAAATGTTTAAAATCTATATTACAAGTATGTTCCATAGTGCTTATGAAGACTCATTTTCAGCTATGAATATTATTCAAAACATCTATTCCCCATAAACAATGTAGTTTTTGCCTTAAGATCTTCCGTGGACTAAACCAGTCTCTCAAGGGATTTTATATACAAGTTGGAATTGATATTTAAAATGGTTTATGGCTGCAATTATGCAATGCTGTAATATCTAGTAAGTAATTACATATGTTACACAAACTGTTTTTCACATTTTCTTAGAAATTTTTTGAAAAAATAATTATATGGATTTGATGGATGGATCCCTCAGTGGATAAAAAATTGGCTGGATGGTAACGCTCAAAGAACTTTTGTCATTGGCTCGATGACTAAGAGGAGAGCAGTAGCAAGTGGTGTCCTCAGGAGTCAGTGTCGGGACTGGGACTGTTCCACATGTCTGTTGGTGACACGGGCAGTGAGGCTGAGCGTGCTCTCAGCAAGGTTGCTGGTGACACCAAGCTGAGTGGTGCAGTCGACACACTCAAGGGAAAGGATGTCATCCAGAGCGACCTTGACAGGCTTGAGAGGTGGGTTCATACGACTTTCATAAAATTCAAGGAGGTCAAGTGCAAAGTCCTGTACCTGGGCTGGGGCAATCCCAAGCACAAGTACAGGCTAGGTGGAGAATGGATTTGCTATGGGTAATCAACCAAGAAGAATCAGAACCAGAGTCTGGAAACACACGCAGAACCCAGGTGCACCATCTTGCAGCCACTGCTTCACTTACAGAACAACATAACCTTTGAGATGAATGCTTACTGCTGAAGTGTAGCAAAAGTATCAATAACTAAAAGTAAACATATTTCAACATTTAGAAGTATTGAATTCACTATTATTGAAGTGCAGAATCCAAACGATTGGTAAAACATTCTGTTAATAAATAAATGGGGGTGTTTTTCTTTTCTTTTAAAATTTTCTCTCAGCCAGGCATTGTGGCTGGACCTCTGTTTTATGCAACTAAAATTCTTTGTTTCCCAGTAAATAGAAAAACTTTCACGTCTAGGAAAGGAACATTTACTTACAAAAAGAAGATATAGCAAGCACTTTGGTTATGGCACTTCCTTAATAATAATATTCTTGCTGGCAGTTGAGTTCCTAGTTGACAGGTGTCTCCACAACAAGAACAAACAAAATATCTCTCAGAAATGACACCTTCAGAGTCAGCACATGCCTAAAAAGACATGAATTTTCAATAGAACAGAGTTGTCAGAGGCCTTCTGTGATAACGTGACTGGCTGCATAAATGAGGGGAGAGAAGTGGACGTCATCTACCTTGACTTCATTGAGGTTTTGATGCTGTCTCCCCTTAAATCCTCAAAGGAAAGCTCAGGAAGGGCAGATTAACTGAATAATAGTGAAGGGGATTAGAACAGTCTGAATGGCAGACCCAGGAAGGTTGTGATAAGTGGTACAGAGTATAGTTGGAGGCCTGTCACTAGTGCTGTTCCCCCAGGGGTCACTACTGGATCCAGTCTTGTTCAGCTTGTTCATCAATGACTTGGATGCAGGGACAGAGTGTACCTTCAGCAAGTTAGCTGATGGTACAGAACTTGTCAAAGTGTCTGGTATACCACAAGGCAGTGCTGTCGTTCAGTGAGACCTGAACACCCTGGAGAGTTCAACCCAGTGAAGTTCAAATACCAGTTCAGTACCTGGGGAGGAATAAACCCAGGCAGCAGCACTGGCTGGGGGTGGATCTGCTGGAGAGCAGCTCTGCAGAGGAGGGCTTGAGTGGACAACAAGCTGTCCATGTGTGCCCTGGTGGCCGAGAAGGTCAAGGATGCATTAGGGATGTATTAGGAAAAGCATTGTCATCAGGCAGAGAGAGGTGATACTGCTCCTCTGCTCCATGGGTGGGGCAGTATCTGGAGTATTCTGTCCAGTTCTGGGCACCTCAGTTCAAAAAGACAAGGAATCACCAAAGGGGATTGTCACAATCCGCTAAACTGGGGGTTGTGATGGTTCTTTTATTGATCTCGGAGTGCTAAAAGACAAAGCAGGGGATAAACACAATTTATACTTCAATCAGCAGTACACTTTTATTAAGTGCACACAACTCAGTATGCGATAGAGGGAAAAAGAGAGAGCGAGAAAGAAATAGAGAGAGAAAGAGAGGGAAATATAGCTACCAACGGAGAAGACGAGGTCCACACTGGCCAATAGATCTGTCTTCTATCCATTGGGGAATACTCAAATCTTGGTCATAATTGGGGAGCTTCTTATAATTCTTTCGAAGCGACAGGCAGTTGGCCAAAAGGTGGGGGATACACAGCAGGTGCAGTTGAGGGAACAGGACAAAGTGCTCTGGTGGTTGTTACGGAACAAATGTCCACTTCAGACAAGTGCTGTAGCAAGCACAGCCAGTGACCGTGACCAGTCCATTGTTCCTGCACATGTTCCCATGAGAGCCAGTTCCTTGGTCCAGTGAGCGCACCTGCAGGTGACACTTGGCAGGTGTCCCACCTCAGCCAGGCTGTATAGGATTTTAGGGTTTCTGTCTCTGTCCTTGGAGTCCCAGTCTCTGTCACTGGCAAGGGTCGTGAAGTAGATGAGGTATCTTCAGACCATCTCTTACAGGGATCTTTGTAGGACTCTGATTGTGATTATAGCATCTCTCTTTTGAGGAAAGGCTGAACTTGTTTAGCCTGGAGAAGAGGAAACTGAGAGAAATTGTTATCAATGCATACAAATAACTTCAGAGTGAGTGTCAAGATGAGGGTGCCAAACTCTTTTCAGAGGTGTCCAGCTAGAAGACAAGAAGCAACAGACACAAGCTGAAACACAGGGAGTTTAATCTTTATATCAGAATAATCTTCCTTATTTTGAATGGGAAAGAGCACTGGTACAGGCTGCCCACAGAGGCTGTGGAGGTTCCTTCTCTGAGAATATTCTGTGCAATGTACTTAAGGTGAACCTGCTTTAGCAGAGGAGTTGGATTAAGTGATTTCCAGAAGTCTCTTCCACTCATAACCTTCCTAGTATTCTGTGGTTCTACAAATTCCACTTTACTATAGCACAAGGAATCTTTTTATCCAGCTGGGCTATGCTGAAAAGAGGAAAAGGGGAAAAGAAAAAGGAAAAAAAAAAACAACAACCACCTTTTTTTTTTTTTTTTTTTTTTTTTTTTTTTTTTTTTTATATTGTCTATTACTTTTAAGGGTAGAGTTTTTTGTTGAGGAGAAATAAATTCACTTTTAGATATCCAACTTTTGGTATTTGACATAAAAGGGTGTTCATTTTTTGTTGTTGTTTTGGTAACTAATGGCAGTCGCTGGAGCAAAATCAGGAAATATTATAGCACTGTAAAATGTACTAGAGTAACACGGTTTTGCATCAGTTATTGACTCCACCATGCTGGAAAGACTTGAGTTCCAAAGATGTACAGGCTTCGCAATTTGCTCTAAGCAAGTGAAGCATGTTATTAAATTCTTTTATATTTTATACCTACATGCTTCATGATGGTTTTGGTTGCTTTCCATAGAGAATATGTAGTGCAGGAAAATCCACTAATTCTTGGCAATGCTATTTAAACAGCTGGAAAAGTGCTTTTTGTACTTTTCATCAAAATGCTTCTGAATTCAAACATGTGCACTGTAACTCTGTGCAAGATTTTCCAACAATGGTAGTCCCTTCATCTGCTCTAAACCAAAGAAAAGCAGATATTTACATATCTTATAAAATTATGAAAAAGAGCAACTTATATGTATGTTCTACTGAAGAAAAAGAATATGCTTTTTCACAATAACCTTTTATTAAAAAAAAAAAAAAGAAGATGCAGCACAATAAAACCAATGTGGCTTACAGCAGAGAGTTGCACTCTTGGATTTTTTTTTTTTTTACTAGCAGTGTCTTCCCTCACCATATTTCACAGAAATTAAGAATGGTTTGGGTTGGAAGGAACCTAAAAGAATGTCAAGATGCAGCCATCATGTCACAGTCAGACACACTTCCTGCTAGACCAGACTATTTATTTACCAAAGAATACTTTATTTGGGATGATTTTCAATGATCTTCCCTAATCTGGGAAGTGGTATGGCTCAAAGTGCTTCTTGTCTTCCAGTGATACCTTTGTAACTATAAAATTTGTGTTGGCCCAGACAGCAAGATGATAGTGTGCTGGCACAGAAAGACTGTGCTCCTTACACACCCCAGGAGCAGTCACATCACACACCACAGCTCAAAGATCTGGAGCTACAAGAGAGAACTTGAAGGATTGCACAAGTCTTATGCAGAAAGTGTTTGTGAACTTAGACCACACTGTTAATCAAGGTATACACACTGATTTATTTAAAATTTTCATTACTTAGAACTTTCTATATTAACTGTTTAAAAACTGGTAATGGTTGAACCTTTTATTTAGATTTCCTGTGTATCATGGTGAAGTCACATAATTTAAAAAAATAACTAGTTTTGGATTCAGGAACAAATAAAACTTATTATATTTGGTATTTCAGAGACTGCAATATTTGGTCTCTTCCTTATCCACTGTAATTCTTACAAAGTTTTGAGGAAAAAAATTTAAAAAATTAATAACACATGACAGAGAGCATGATTACCAAATGACTAAAACATTTATTTATTTATTCCTAGATCATCACATAAGATTTAATTCCTTTATTAATTTCATACACATACACCACTGCAATTAATTAAAAAATAATTTGTTGCACATTTGTGTGAGAACTGTAGCTGCTTCCAAGTACATAATTGCTTGTGAAAAGTCAAAATCTTTTATCAGAATTATGGAAAGCAAATCTTTCTAAGATATCTGTAGAAATATAACAATATAAACCAAATAAAAATATAATTTAAGATGATATATAAGGAAAAGAAAGAAGAAAGAAAACACAGTAGTAGTAGATCGTGGAGCACAAAGGCATCACTTCCTGTGGATCCAGAAAGAAGTCTTGATTGTTGCAATTTTGGTTTTCCTGTGTCAAAGTCATGGTTACAGTCTTCATTTGTTGGGTGGGTGTAGTAATGCACCCCCCACTCCTGAGTGGGCATTTCTGTATTAGGAAAAATATTTCAGTTTACCTCTTGACTTTTTAGGAAATATAACTGGAAAGTTCTATTTTTTTCTCTTTGTATTAGTCTCAGTGCCACAAGAGAAGCACCTGTCGAACCTTGTCACTGTTTGTCAAAACTTGTACCCCTTTCTATTGGTGAAGTTCCAATAGACCCATCTTTGACCATTAAGTAGAAAAGGGGACAGAACAAAGGAACCAACGGCATTCTCGAGGTGTTGTAGCAGGTGAAGGATCTGTCCTTGCACTGTGCTCGGCTTTAGTCCTTGTTTCGTACTGTTTCAGTTAGTCTGTTAAACCCTTTTGATTTTTCAAGACACACTCGACCATGCTGTCTCACTAATTATTTTTCAGCCAACTCTGAAAGAGGGTGGACCCTCAAAATTCTTATGGGGTCTCACCTCGCCACAGGCAGGGTGCGGGAGCCTGTGAAACTCAGAGTTCTGTGGGTTAATCTGTACTCAAGTTCAGCTGGGATTGACCAGGTACCTCCTCTGGTGGGGAAATTTTACACTGCCTCAACACTGTGGATCAGTTCTCTGATGGAAGGACCCAGAAATGAGTCTGGGGGCACTGTAGGGATCTTTGATGATTTATGACCCCTTTTTAATAGATGATAGCTGTTTCTCAGGCTGGTGTAGTTGAGCCAGTTATGCCTTATCAGAGGGATAAAACCTTATCTTCAAGCCTAGTGTGAGTGTCTCGATACCTCCCGCAAGGCTGTGGATTGGATGGGGGTAGAGTCTTACACCTGAGCCAGTTTTTTAAGGGAGGGCTTGGTCAGGGTAAAAACTGTTAACCCATCTCACAAGATCCTCTTCTCATCAGCTTTTCACCAGGCTCAAATACATCTTGGGAAATAAAGGTTGGTTTGCTGTGGTCATCCTCTGGTAGTGGGTGTGCACCCCCTCTGCACCTGAGCTGTTCTTAGGTAGATCAGAGGTTTCATCCACATCCCCCTCTGCCCCCCTTGGTTCCCTGAAAAAGATTCTCTTCTTCTCCTGGTTGAGGGGTGCAAACCTGTCCTCAGCAGAGCACCCTGCCTGACTGTTTGAGTCTTTAACACTTCAGTCTCTTGTCCCAGCTTACCTGTAAATTTCACTGGGCCATGATCTGTTATGAAATTTGATTATATGTGATTACTTACACATATTTCCTAAACTCAGAACCCTAAAAAGGCGAGGCATTTTGTTAATCTGGAAAGAAATGTCTATCAGTAACAACTGAAATGTAAACACCTCTTTTTGCTTATAACTACAAATGACAGTTCAAAAGGTTTCCAGAAAAAAAAAAAAAACAACCAAAGGGGGAAAGAGCATGTTATAACATTTTTGCAGCTTAAAGAAGCATTATTTTTAAAATCCTGAATAATGCTTTAAGCAGCAGTGATATTTTTTACCCCAACAGCTTTTGACATAATAGGTGAGCATAGACAACAATAAATTTGAATGGATCAAAAGTGTGCAGCTGGGAACAGGTAGAATTTAAGATGCAATGGTCATGTCAAACTTCGATACAAAAAACGATTAAGTCTGATTCTATTTTATGACCTTTTTCAAATTAGAGGAATTTAAAAGGCTTAAAATGAATGTCAAGACATTAGCATGTACTTGATTTGCCACTTTAAATATATAAACCTCAGCAAGTAATTAAACAGACATCAGAAATCTGATATTTTTATAGTCACTTCTCTCTGCTTTGTTTCTCCAAGAGAGTGATGGAGTGTGACAGATGACTGGTTGTATGTTGCCCTTGACCAAGAATAAAATGCCAGGGATGTGAAAAGGGCACCTGGCTATATGGACATCAGTGTTTATGAAATCTCTCAAGTGAGACAAATGGAAAAATAAGCCTTTCCATTCTGATTTTTTTTTCTTATTTTACATGATGAGAAAGTTAATATCTAATGCCTAAAAAAACCGAAAACCAAACCTGCTTCCTGAACAGAAACTTTTCAACACTGAAACGTAACAATTATCTGTTTGCTGATTTTTCACAACATCATTAGAAGATGTAACTAGAAGTTACAGTTGTGAAGAAATGAGGAAAAAGAATGAATTTTTTTAGTAATTTTATAAAGCATTAAACACAACAACATAGAGTAAGTTTAACACTCTAGAAAGAAATCTGATCCTGTAGCAGAGGCATATTTTGTGAACTCAACATCAAATTTGGTTTCATAGTAAAAAGGAAAATATAAAACTTCAATTTATTTGATATATTTAGGACTTATCTGCATAGTTTCAAGGACATTTTAACATTTTCTTCCCAGTTATATTATTGTATTTACTTTAAAAGAATAGAACACATGTTCCTTAGCAAGATCTAAACCAAGGAGGTTTAATGATTCCCTTCTTTTTTATATTTGCAGAGGATTTTTTGGGGATTTTTTTTTTTGTCCCTTCAACGTATCTAACTCCACACTAAAGTAGCAATGAGCCCAACAGAGATTTATTCAAATTTGACCTACTAATTATTCTTTTTACAGTTCTCCTTCTTAGTCTCTGGCTTTCTTATTTTATACAGAGGGGAATAAGTTTGATGAATAATAAATATTTTGTTATTGTGTATCAAAATTAGGTTTTCATGGCGTTAAAAACCTGGAGAACGGTATCTTACCTCATGACTTGTCAGCCTGACAGGATTCTACAGCAAGTAAGATGTCTATAAATCTGATGTGTAAAAACCTCCTTTTTCCTCCTTGATATTAATTTGATGTCTAGAAAATCATGTGAAATTGAGAGATTGCATAGTGACACCACCATTCCCTTCAGGATCACACAAAAAGGAGCAAGTCCTGTGTAGTGGGTTGATGCTGGCTGGATGCCAGACACTCACCAGTGCCACTCTCTCACTCCCCTCCACAGCTGGACAGGGGAGAGAAAATTTAATTAAGGGTTCATGGGTTGAGGTAAGGACCAGGAGACACCACTCATCAAATACCATCATGGGCAAAATAGGCTTAAATTAGAGCTATTATTTAAATTTATTGCTAACAAATTCAATGCAGGATAATGAGAAGTAAAATAAAACCTTAAAAAACACCTTCCCCTCACCCCTCCTCCATTCCCATCTCTACCTTATACCTCAGCAGCACAGGGAGACAGGGAATGGGGATTATGGTCAGTCCATCACCCAAGGCTTTTCCTTCTGCTCAGGCGGAGGAGCCATTCCTCAGCTGCAATGTGGGGTCCCTCCCATGGGAGACAGCTCTCCATGAGCTTCTCCAATGTCAGCCCATCTCCTGAACAACAGCTCTCACTGACCTGTTGCAGTGTAAGTCCATCCCACAGGCAGACAGTCCTCCCGAAACTTCTGCAGAGTGGGTCACTCTTCCTTGGGCTGCAGTCCCTCCAAGGACAGGCTGCTGCAGCATGGGACCTCCCTTGGGTTCACAGACTCCTTTGAACATCCACCTGCTCCAGCTGGGAGTTGGACCCTGCTCTCCAGGGATCTCCTATGGGGTCACAGCCTCCTCTCAGGCTTTGCAGCTCCACAGGCTGCATCCCTGTGGACCTCCACAGACTGCAGAGACACAGCTGCCTCACACTGGGCTCCAGGGGAACCTCAGACTCAAGTGCCTCTCCTTCTTGGCTGACTTTGGTGTCTGCAGAGTGGTATCGGTCATGTTTTCTCATCCTGCTCTTCTCTGGTCTAACTCCGTTTGTGTGCTGGTTTGAAAGCAAAACCAGTGAGAGACTCCAAGTCAGAAGTACAATTTAATAAGAGAAAGAAGAAAAGAAGTA
>VZUI01043245.1:258-161654 GCA_013401135.1 Cettia cetti
TTTTTTTTTTTTTTTTTTTTTTTTTTTTTTTTTTTTTTTTTTTTTTTTTTTTTTTTTTTTTTTTTAAGGAGAGGTACAGCTTTCAGTATCCTTAAACTGCGTGTTTCAAGTTTTTATCCAGGTCATGAGCTATTTTTTAGCTTCTGTGGCCATGTGGATGTGCCGTCGCTTTCAGTTTCATTTGCACCGCTGCGTTCTTCAACAAGGTTTTTTTCTCCCTCCCTTTTTAAGCTTTAACCCTTTGTGAAACTGTCCGGAGCCTTTTTTGCAAAGAAAAAATGCTTGATCAGTGCGGGACACAAAAGAAATAATGTGCAAGGAATTCAGATGAATCATGATGTAATCTGTGTGCAGCACAAAGGAGATTGTTCTTGTTTTGCTTTGTTACTTCTGTTTCACATTACCCTGGTGAAGGAAGTGTCTCATCTAATTACGCATGCACAATCCTGAGGCTTTCAACTCCTCTGTTCCCTGTTTTGTGATTGCTGCCAGAGATGGATACAGTATATATAGTGCTATAAAAAGGGCTCACCAACTGTAAAAAGCTACATTTAGCTGTAATTCATTGTCATCTGGATTGTTCTTCTTTTAGTTAAACATCTTAAGCTAATTAATCAAATTTTATAGATTCTCTAAAATGCATGACTTTTGCTGAATAAAAATTGGAAAATGGGAATGAAGAGCTCACCTGGGTAATTCTGTAACCCAGTTTCTGTGGCACAGCCTGTGCTGGGGCAGGGCCGTTGCCATGGCTGAGTGCACGTGTGTGCAGACGTGTTCCCAACTCCATGAGTGCCCTCAGCCAAGGGAAGGTGACGTGGCTCAGCTCGCAGATCGGAGCCTGTTCCCCTTTCTGTCGGGTTGATGTTTCACCTGCTGCACTCTGAGGGCAACAGTTGCCCTTATCTGCACCTTCCCCCACTTCCTTCAGCGCTGGAGCCGAGCTGTGCCTCGGTGGTGGCATTTCTGAGAACGAGGATCCCGGCTGTGCCTCGGGAGCAGCGCAGGGGCTGCCACAACCACACTTCTGCCTTCAAACACTTCCACTGGCAGCTTCGACAGGCCTCGGAAGGAGAGCCAGGAAGGCACCGATGTTTCATTTTAATCCAACTCCGTATAGGGATAAACCAGTTCCTGTCTTGGTTTTTGTGTTTTTGTGTTTCACCCCTCAGAAAGTTGTTCATAGAATTTGCAGGTTATTAAGCTGCCAGATTTGTCTCTGAGGGATTTTTATACTGGGTTATCTCTTAATTCAGGTTTATCAGTGCTGCTTTTGAGGAGCAGGTAAGGGTACCAGTGTCAGATGCAGACTGGACGTGAGGTAAAGTACATGAGACAGTGAGCAGGAGTCTAGAGATGGAACTGAAGCTTTTGATACCCTGGACTGGCTGCTTTTAAACTCAAGACAGCCCAAGTAAACCTACTTTGGGTGGGTTTGGCATCTTATGCTGTAATTGCATCTCCTGATATGTAACCTGGAGGTGTGTGTATCCACTGTATCTTGCTTCATGTTTCACACAACTGTCCCAGCAGGAATTGCAATGTTAAATTAGGCTGCAAAGTTCTGGAGATGGAAAAGGCTTCTAAATCTTTCCTTGCCCCTAGCTGAAATCCAGCTCTGGAAGGAGGTGATAATGGCTGGAGAAAGCTGTTTCTGCTTTATCTCTCCTCTCCTTCAGGGAAAATAAATACAAACAGCATAGCACTGGGGGAGGGGATGGCCTGGATTATCATTATTAGAGAGAAGCAGCCTTCTAGCAAAGGCATGGTCTCTTACATCAATCTTTCTGGTGTGCTTTTATTAAAAGACGTGTGCTGAAAGGCCGTGTGAAGGTGGTCTTCCAGTAGGTGCTGGTGTGTATGTAAATCCCACTTTCACATCCTGTAAAGAAGCCTTGAAATGAAAGAAAAAAAAGGCCCAGAGAACAAGTTTACCCCTAGTGACTTGCAGTGAAGCTTTTGTAAGTCTGTCACACTGTTAGTGCCTCTTTTTCTTAGAGCAGGGAGTATCTTTTGGGTATAATGAGCCAAATGTTGCTGAGTCTTTCCAAATGTGCAGCAGCTCATTTTACATTACAGCTTGTGTAGCGCTGCTGCTAAACTACAATTTTCAATTTCCACCTTCCTTTATATTACCTCTGGGCTGAGATAACCTACTCTGAACTACATGTGCTTTTCTGACCTTGACTAAATAAGGGTTAAAAATTAAAAAGTTTTTAACAGTGATCTCAGATTCCTCTCTGGTATTGTGCTGGAAGTGCTGGCATGGCGTTTGATCTTGGCAGGACTCAGTGCAGCGTGTCTGCCAAGCTCCACAGACGGGATGGGATGATTAACACTTCATTGCTCACCAACCTTTACCCCAGCTATGAACGAGGGTGTTGCAATGTCAAGAATCCACTGACTCCAGAACACCCATCTTCTTAGGAAAAAGCTGTGTTGCAACTATTTATGTTTCTTGCAAGTGTTGTTAGGTATAGATGACTTAATAGAATTGCTAATACGTTAATTATAGGAGTCGTTTGCATCTCTCTCATGGGCAGGAATCTCTGTGCTTCACTACAGAGTTGTCACCAGTTGAGATTTGAATGCCATGTGCTGTCTGTCAAATTTAGGCTTAGTGATGAGCCTTAATTCTCTTGGTTAAAAACAGCTTTTAAGAGTCACTTGGAATAACCCCCTCAGGCCAGATCAGGCTCCCTTTTTCTGAACTGCAGGTCACCTGGAACCATAAAGGAATTTCAGCACCATCATGTTCCTGTTAATGAGGTTTGGGTCCTAAATTTCCATATACACTGTATGTCTTCAATCTGAGAGGTTTTAAAGGAAGCTTACAAATGTTAAGGGAGAAGAAGCACCCACGTTTTCTGTACAAACTGTGTGCATGCTCCAGCCCCCCTCACGCATCCAGGTCCTTTTCCAATGGGATGCATCTGTGTGCAGAGTGCCCTTTGTGCTGCCACTGAGCTTCAGCTTGGCTGTCCCCAGTGAGAGATGGCACAGCGAGGGCACAGGGACAGCCCTGCCCGCTGTGTGAGGAAGGTGTTGCACCCCCGGGCTCCTGCTCCTGTCCTTGGCTGGGGGTGAGGAGGAGCTGGGAGCTGCCAGCAGCCAGCCGGGGTCCTCCTGCTGATGGGGGATGTGGAGCCCGGAAACGCTTGGCTGCCTCCCGGGGAGGGAGAGATGGGCCCTTTCAAACCCTGAGAACTGCAATTGTTCTTGCCTTTCTGTGCAGGGAAAGGGAAGGATGCTGCCTTGGAGATTATCAATGGCACTCCTTAATCAACCAGACAGGTTTTGACTCCTTTTGTCCCTCTGCTGGTTTTTTTTTCTTCTTTTTTCTTTTTCTTTTTTTTTTTCTCTTTTCCTGCTAAACATCCCAAGCGTTTTCAGCCTCTGGCTGACAGATCAGAGAGTGAGAGAGCCAGCTCTCTCCATCATGAATGAATTGCTCCTTTTGCTTGCTTTTGCAAGCACCACATAGTGTCTTTGTAGTGGAGGAAAAAAACCCACCAGCTTTTGGAAAGTCTGTATCATTCAGGATAGCCCAATGTGCTTTGCTGAGCTGCAGCAGAGCAGCGAGGGATATATTTAGCTCTGCCTTTGGCATTTGGGAGTCCTGTACTGGGGTAAGTAGCAGTGGCCAGAATAGGCTGGAAATCCTCACAGCCTAGTTCAGGTGGGTATTTTGGATAGATACCTCCTGGCTGCATAATCCCTCAGCTGGTACAGCAGCACCATGGCCCAGCTGTGCCTAGCGCCGTGTAAGTGTAATTAACACCCAACCCTGCAAGCCAAGTTTGCAGGCAGAGGTGGGAGAAGTGTGGATTCTCCATGAGAACTTCTCACTTAGGTTAGGGAAATATTTTTATGCTTCTTTGAAGAACCTGTTGGTAATCTGGAAGGGGCAGCCCTGTCACCATGGGAGTTTGCTGTGCCCCTTTAAAGCTGGCCCAGATTTGGACAAATCATATTTTGAGTATTCAGAGTGATTTGAGTCTCACACCTCAACAGTATGAGGAGCCTGGTTGTGTTTAGGATATTTTAGTTAAAGTTCCTGCTTGGAGACATACCAATTTGTAAAAGTACCATGCATAGGAATGGAGAGTACAGGAGCAGGAGTATTTTTCTTCCTTCCCTTCCCCCCATTTCTACTTTTGCCTGCAGGAAATAAACTGGGAAAAGCTCTTTCACTGAATGACCCTTCTCAAGGCTTCTGACTCAGAAAATCTTTGCCTTGGGAGACAGGCAAGCACCAATCACTTTTTAGTAGACTTTCAGAATAAAATCAAGGGAACAGAAAAAGCTAGGAATGAATTTATCTTCAGTGTCACAATCTGTCCTTTGCTTGGCTTTCCTGCATGCTCCATGTGCTGTGTCTGTATGGCCTTGTCTGTGAGTACTGTGGTGTTCTCTCAGTCCTCTGTGGTACCCGTATTATCTTCTCTTTATCCAGTGATCTATAGCTAGAACCCATCTTGTGTTCCTCTCCCTGGCTTGTTTAGCCTAAAGGTTAAATTTAGTTTAGCCTTTTTACTGCTACCCTGTGACTAGAATGCAGATCTCAACATTGACAGTGCTTGTTTGTATTTGCAATATATGTAGACATTTCATGTATGTTTATATAGAAACATAGAATGGTTTGTGTTGGATGGGGCCACAAAGATCATCTCATTCCAACCTCCCTCCCATAGGCAGGGACACCTTCCCCTAGACCAGGTTGCTCAGAGCCCCATCCAACCTGCCTCAAATGCTTCCAGGGAATGGGGCATTCATAACCTGCTCCAGTGCCTCAGGAAGCTCACAGTAAGGATTTTTTTTTTCATAATATTTAATCTAAACCTACTTCCTTTCAGTTGGAAGCCATTCCCCTGTGTCCTGTCACTACATGTTCTTGTAAATAGTTTCCATTCATAATAGGGAACATCACATTTATAGATCAGATATTCAAAAGAAATGTTTAACAGCAGCACAGTCCTCAGTCAGTGTGTTTGCCCTTTCTGTGGTTTGTCACCATGTTTGTGTATCCCACAGTTTATGCAGGTCACTTTAGGAAGACAGACCTGTTCAAATAGTTTTAAGTTGATGGCCTGCACTGGCTTTGCAGTAAATCCTAGGTTGGTTCTGCTGGTGGATGGGAGTGGCTTGGAGCAGCTGGCAGCCTGAGCTGAAGAGCGGTGGGGGCCCAGGAGCTCCTCTCAGGTAGAGCTGGCTCTGCCAGACACCCCTGGGCTGGACCCTGCCATGGTCCTGCCGAGGCCAGTGGGACTGTGGGGACAGGGCATGGAGTTGGGCTGATCCAGCAGCTGCCTCCAGCCCTAGGCTGCTCCCCTCTTTCCCAGGATCTATTAGATTGGAAAAGACCCCTAAGATCATTGAGTCCAAGCTGCGGTTTTGTGGTTCACTCTGCAGCTCGCCTGCACTGCCAAGCACAGTTTATTTCCATTGTTCCTGGTTACTGTAAAAGCTTGGTCGGGGCTGGGCTTAAGCCGGCAGTGAGCTGCTGTTTCTCTGGGCCATCCAGGTGTGTTTTCAGGAAGCCCGGCAGGTCCAGCCAGTGCTGGGAACGTGCAGGGTGAGGAGGGATGGGAGCAGGGAGGAGCTTTGTCCCAGCCACCTGCCCCGGGGCATTTTGGCGTCAGTGAGCCGAGGATGTGCACCTGGGTGTCAGTTACCCACAGCACTTGTGGCGCTGTGGCCACCAATGCACAGGAGTTAAACGTAACGGTTCCTGCTGTCATGCAGCCCCTGATGTTATCCAGCCATGGGATAATCTGTCACAGTCCTTCTCCAGCCTTCACAGGGTGGTTTTGCTGGTGCAGAATCGCTGCAGAGCTTGCTAAGCCCAGTGGAATGTTGCTGGATTCAAACTTGTTTAGATTCAAAACATTCACAACAGTTCTTAAAGCTGGGAGGAGCTTTGCTTGTGGGAGGGTCTTGGGTTATTAATCCTCCTTTATTCCCCTGTCTGAATTCAAGTTCTGTCCCTCAAAAGCCGCATTTTAAACATTGGGGCAGAATGGTCCCACTTAGAGCCACTCCCCGGTCAGTTCTTGGTTTCACAAATGCATATCGGAGTCATTTTTTCAGCTGTCTCACACCTTCTGGAAGCATATCTACTGTTTGTTCTTACTGAGAGCTTAAAAAATCATCTGCTGTTTGCAAAGATGATCCCCTATAAAATTAATATGTGAAATATTAAATGCAAAGTCTGGAGGCTTCAGGCACATGGTAATTGCCTTTAAAACTCAGATGCCTCACTGTAAAGGGTCTTATCGCTGCCTTTCAGCTACTTATTTCTTGGAAGGAACATGTCCTCCTTGGTAAGGAATGATTTAGTTTTGCTCCCCCTCAAGTCAGGAGCAGGCTCTTAATTAAGACAGATTTACAGCCTGAAGTATTTCTTAGAAACCAGAGAAATGTATTTGGCTGAGTCTTTGCAGCTCTTAACTTTTTTTAGGTGTTCTCACTTCAAGGAAGTTACCAATGGTCCATCTGTTGCTTTCTTTTGATGTTCATGGGTGTTTTTGGAAGAGGGTGGTCTGGCTGAATTGTGATTTTTGCGACAATTGATTATATCTTATCCCTCACAGTTTAATTGACAGCAGGTCTTGTTTGGATGCTAGCTCAGGGGCATTAAACCAGGACAAATTCCAAAAATAACTTCTGAAAAGAGGACTTAGTCTCCAGGTACATACAGTGTTAGGCCTTATTTGACATCTGATGTTGCTAATACACTATATTCTGTTGGCAGGTAGAAATGCTTACTGATTGTCCCAGTGACAGTAAGAAAGGATTATTTTATGAAAATAATATTTTTTATCTGATCAAGATAGAAAAGAAGGCAAATACATATTTTGCCTTGATAACAGGTTGTTCGTTAAAAAAAAGAATTATTTGCAGCAGCCTTCAAAAGGACATAACCACTTCTTATCTGTGTTTCTTTCCTTAGTGGGGAAAGCAGGTGTGCAAGCAAATACCTGCACATACAGATGTGTATGTCACCAGGGAAGTCTCCCTCTTTCCAGATGACACAGTTCAAAGTAGGGAAAAAGGAATTACAGTGTTCAGACAATGTTGTGAATAAAGCACATGAATTATGGCTATTGATGTGCATAGAGCCTGTGCCCCTGTGTCCTTGAAATAAAGCTTAGGGCTTTGAGGAACAAAGAGCTCCAGAGCGGGAGGAGGATACTAATTACTGTTCTGCCTCTAAAGGAATACTGTCAGAGCTGTCTTGCCTGTGTCTTGCCTGGGCTGTTAAAATTCCTTTCCAGCTATTGCTCAGAAATCCAATGGAAGGAAAAATTGTCTTCCTCTTCCACGCGTCCCTGTGGGACACAGGACGCCAACATGCCTCAAGGAGAACCTGATGTTGCCACTTAGTGTTGTGACAGCAGAGGTTTTGGATGCCTCCAGATCCTGTTCCTTTGTGGAGGCCCAGCGGGATGGTGTCCTGCCGAGCCCTGCCCATGGACACATCTGTCCCCAGAGCTGCTGGAGTGCCATTCCCAGGAGCGGTGTTGGCACCACCGATGGGTTATGGCTGTGGCACCATCACAGGTTACGAGTGTGGCATCACCACAGGGCTGTGGCAATGGAGGGCTATGGTGGACAAGGGCGGGGACTGTTGTAGAGCCCGCAGAACAAGGGGTATAAGGGACACTGTGCGTGGGGCTGCGCCTTTGGTTCTCGTGGATAACCTCCATCCATGGACAGGGACAGGCAGGAGGGACTGGCCAGCCTGGAACGGCCGTGATTCAACTTCAATTTCCAGCCCTGCTTGCAGGACTCTGTGTGATAACCCCATTCCCTCAAACCCAGACTGGGACAGTGAAACAGCAGCCACGCGTGATGGCCGCCCCCACTCTGCGGAAGGGGCTCCGCTTGTATCCCCTTAGGCTGGGAGGGCCGCGCCCCCCGCGGTTCCCCCTCCCCGGGGCCGTGCCCGGGGTCCATCCCAGGGATCCATCCCAGGGATCCATCCCAGGGATCCATCCCAGGGATCCATCCCAGGGATCCATCCCAGGGACCGAGCACAGCCCCGCGGTCGCAAGATGGCGGCGGAGGGGCGGCCGCGAAATGGCGGCGGCGGCGCCTGAGGGCGCGCGGGTGCTGCCCCCTGCCCGCTCCCCGGCCCGCGTCCGCGATCCTGGAGCGGGACGGGCCGCGGCTCCAGCCGGCATCCCCAGGTGGTAATCCCTGTGCAGGCGGATGTAAATGCACATGTACACGTGCTTTTTTCATGCCTTTTTTTTTTTTTTTTTTGCTTCGTGGTTTTTTGTTTTGGTTTATTTTGGTGGGGTTTTTTTTGGTTTTTTTTTTTTTTGTTTTGGTTGTTATGTGGTTTGTTTTGTTTTTTTTTTTCCTCTTTCTTTTTTTCCCCTTTCTTTATTTCTTCCTTGAGTCATGAAATCTGAGCAAAGCCTTTGATGTACTTTGTGACTTTTGTACAAAATAGGAAAAAAATAAAAATCTGTTAATCCCTCTGTGAAGTTTTTCTGACTCTTCTTTCATAGTGTTCTGCCTAAGTGAATTCTTAAATATCACAAACACACCTGGCTGCCAGTGAAGAGCTGACTGGGAAAGGGGTGCTCTTTGTTCCAAAAGTTTGTAGCATCATTGTCGCTGTGGGGCTTTTTGTGGCAGTGGGATTAGCATGCTGCCTTGCCAGTGTACTGAGATTTCAGTTTGCGTTTTTGGATCTTAAAATAAAATATATACACATATATCTTGGGATTGATTGGGCAAAGGTATTTGAATATTTTGGCCATCTAAAATAGTTTGGCCTCTCATTGTTTTGTTGAGGAGCCTTTATTTAAGGGGATATTCTGTGTGTTAACCCATTTTTATATAACGATACTTAAAAAAAAAAAGAAGAGGGATCTGCACCTACTTAGTGCTCTGCTCTCCCGTTATTGGCTTGAGAAGTGCAGTCTGCACAGCACTGGTATAATCCTTTGAAGAGGAGCTGCCCCAGCTACAAGCCCATATAAGCTTCTTTCTTCTGCCCTGTTGCTGAATTCATTACTTTTGCAAAAAACATTATATTTAACATCGTTCATGGTGTTATGGGTACAGTGTTTTGATACTGGCCTCTTCCAGAAAGTGGATATGAGATTTATTTTGAAACACTGGCTGCACTAGGATGCAGTGGAGAGCAATGCTGGAGGAACTGCTTATCTTTAATACAGCAGGATGGTCTCTGGATGCTGCAGCTCCCACTGTACCTTACTCTTCCTCGCTCCAGGACAGCCAGATCCTCCCAGTAGTACCTGTGCTGCTGGTACTGCTAATGCTTCTCTTCACCTACCACCACTGCTCTTGTTCTGCATGACCAGGAGATCCTGGACAGGGATTTTTGGGGCTGCACCCTCACCCGTGTTCATTGCCAGTCCTGGGAAGGAATCGCCTCTGCTGCAGAATGCCAGTGTGTGGGGTGTTTGGGCCTGCAGGGTCCACACTTGCATTCAGGCTTTTCCAAGCCTGTTGTTGTGGCTCAGATATGTCTCAGGTTTGCTCGCTTCGTATTTCACAGCTGTGTCAGTGCAGTTAAAATGTAACCTCTTCTTTCTCTACCATTAGTCACTCGGCATCCGAAGAAGCCTCTGGCTCTGACTCTGCAAGCCAGTCTGAAAGTGAGCAGGGCAGCGAGTCAAACAGCAGCTCCGAGTCCTCTGAGAGTCAGTCTGAATCCGAAAGTGAATCAACGGGTTCCAAATCCCAGCAGACCCCTCCTGAAACCAAAGAAAAACCAGCCTCTAAGAAGGAAAGGATAGCAGATGTTAAAAAGGTATTACTCCTGCTGCTCTGCACAGACACCTTACTGCTGTATCCATGGAAGGTCAGACAGCAGGACCTCAGTGAAGCTGTGCCCAACTTCCTGGCCACTTTGCACATGGACCAAACAGCCTCTGACCTCCAGTGTCCCCAGAGGCTGGTCTGTGTGCTGAAGCCCTGCTGGTGTCACCTGTGAGAGCAGGAGCTGCTGTGGTTGTGGAACAACCCCTGGGGCACCAAGTAGATAGTTATGGGGCTGACTGGTGAAAATGAGGGGTAGCTGCCTGTCATCACCACATGATTCTGTCATTTCATTCTCTCCCACAGTCTTTCTGCTCCTCTCTCCTTTCTCTCCCTCAGAAGTGGTAAAACCTCCTCATGAGATAAATAATCAGGAAGGAGGTTTGTCTAGGGTTTGAAGTTTGAACCACTTTGGTTTTTTTTACATCACTCTTTCTCTCAAAAAAGCATAGGAAAAAAATAAGAGGAAGAATGAAAAAGCTATTTAACTTTCATTATTTATTAAGTCCAGAACAGTGCTTCTTTGTTGTGTTATTTTTCTCCCCTGCAGCTTTCCAGCTCCTCCCTAGCAATCCCCCTCAGATAGCCAGGTTTTCCCTCCATTTGCTGTCCAGCAGGAAAGGGGATTGTGGGCGTTACTGCCTATGGTGTCCCTCTGCACTCCCCAGGGCAGAAGCTGCACCTCAGGTACCTGCTTTACCTGAGGGATAGAGGCACCTGAGTAACACAGGACAGTGTGAGGTGAGAAAGAGGAACCAAAACACCATTTGGAGACAGGAACTCAGTGAACAGAGTTCACTTGGAAGGAGAAAATTCTGGTTAGGTCAGCTTCTTTGTTTGTGTGTGTAACCGTCATGTTCTTTGCTGTGGGTTGCCCTGGGCACAGCTTGCTCCTGGGAGTGAGTTTTATGGAGAAAGGTGCTACGTGTGTAAAGGATAAGGAAGAAGGACAGTGCTTCCAGCCTGTGCTCCCCACAGGGAGCCAGGGAGAAGTGAAGGATTTTGTTACCAGCTTCTCCCTTGCACAAAGCTTCAGGTTGCTGGCTCAGGTCGTGGCTAAATTGTCCAGTGTTCAGACTGGCAAAAGAAGATGAGTTTATAAGGCAGTTGTGGTAACACTGTATTAAAATTTGAGGTTTATTGTTGATGAGCGGGCACCAAAGACCACTTCTTTCCCTCTGAAGGATTCTAAGGGCATTTCCCTAACAATAAGTCTTAACATTATCCTGTGAGGAAGTGCATCCATACACAGGGTGATAATTAGCATGGATGAAACATGAAAGGTGAGGACACCCTCTAATAAGAAAGCCTCTCCCTTCCTTAATTTCTCTGTTAATGGGTGTCTTCCTTAGCTAGGTGTTACCTAGACATGTTGGTAACTCTTCCCCTTGAATAACCAATGCAATTAATTATTATATTATTGTTTATTTGGTATTTGTTTAGATACACCCATGAAGGCAAGGGTAATCTGTTTTAGGTGGTATTAAGATTTGTCATGGAAATTGCTCCCACATTCAAAACCCATGCCATTTAATAGATGAAAAGACAAGTTCTTCAAATGGTTTGGGGAGCATTAAATTTGAGGGTTTACTCTTTCATGAGAATGTACCTCAGTACTTGCACGTCCAACAGATACACACTGTCACAGCCTGTCCCTTACCCCATTACTCCTTTACAGAGGCAGAAAAATTGCTGGGTGCTGCAGCCTTGTATCCATCACGCCCTCAATCCCAATCACTGCTGCATCTGGCAGGGTATTTTGATTTCCTGCCAGTGGCTTGCAGAGATATTTGAGGATTGGAGGGAGAGAGAATCAGAAGGAAATTAATAGATGTAGAGAACTAAGAGCTCTGCTGAGGGAGAGAGGAGTTGCTCTTGAAGGAATTTGAGAGGCTCGGTGGTTTGTGTCTGCCCTGTAAATCTTGTGTCCTGAGTCACCAACACAGCTCTGCATTCATCCCCCTCAGGGCATCCACTTTTGTATCCTCTTCTCCTGCCCATCCACAAGAACAATTGCATGCTCTTACACACAGTGTATGGAACTGGTGAGGGCCTTGTTTTACAGCAAAGAGCACAACCATTCCCAGCAGTCACCTCTGCACATCCATGTGTCCTGCACTGCCAAACCACATTCCCATCAGTGCATTCAGGAGAGGAACCAGCAGCCACTGCCTTGCCTTGCCAAAGGACAGGGTCTCTTGCTCCATTTGCTGTCCAGACTGGGCCACAGAATTCACCTTTGAAGCTGCAGCTGGCAATGTCTCCAGGCATTCCACCAGGAAAGCAATTGTGCTGGAAGCTGTTAGTGACAGAGAAGAATTGCCCTGTTGAATTGATAGGTCTGTTCATTCCATGTCCAAGGTGTTGCCTCCATTCCTTTGGCACCAGTGCTGCAGAGGGCTGGTTACCTCAACACTGTCCTTCAGCCTGAGTGAGCTGGAGAGTGATTTGTGCCTTGGTGAAAAGATGGACCACTGTAAAGATAACACTGAGAAGAACACATGCTGCTTTAGAGAGGTGCCAAATATCCCCCCAAAAAAGTATTTTTCAGCCAGTTTTTAAACTGTCCATCTACTGGTTGCTAATTCCATAATGGTTTTTGTTGATTTTTTTTAAACCACCATCAAACTTCTCTAAAATGTCAAAAATAATTGGGGTGAAGCAGGCCTTCTGATGGTCTGTTTATTTTGCAGATGTGGGAAGAATATCCTGATGTTTATGGGGTTAGGAGGTCAAACCGAAGCAGACAAGAACCGTCACGATTTAATATAA
Source organism: Cettia cetti (assembly GCA_013401135.1). Classification (NCBI taxonomy): domain Eukaryota; kingdom Metazoa; phylum Chordata; class Aves; order Passeriformes; family Sylviidae; genus Cettia; species Cettia cetti. The sequence goes on from VZUI01043245.1 coordinate 12,832, forward strand.
AAGATGAGGTAAGGAAAAAAAAAAAAGGATGAGGGATTACTAAACATATAAAACCAACCAAACCCCAAGAGAAAAGGGAGGTCTCAAGTGCATTGCCTTGTAAACACTGAGTCCCAGCTTGGTGCATGGATGTTGGAGCTCACAGCTGAGGTCCCAGTCCTGCAGCTGGATCCTTGGGCTGAGACCTCTGGAGTGAGCGGGACACTGCGTGAGCTGAGATCTGCATGCACTGATCTGATTGCTGGAATGGGGTGTCATGCAAGTCATGCTCTGCTGTAGGAACATCCTGGAGAGGAGTCTGTGTAATAAAAAAAACCAGAATGAAACCGAAATGCAACACCAATCCAACCAGGAATAAAGGAAAGTTCCCAGAAACACCTCATAGCAACAAAACAATCATTGTTGCCCATCCTGGAATGGATCCCACTAATAAATGGATTTGTGTGTGTGCAGCTTTATGACACTTCACTTTTCTTTGGTTGAATATTGGGGAGTCTTTTATGCTTCAGTTGAACGTGACAGTGGTCAGAGCCTGGCAGCCAAACCTTCTAATTTTTCCTGTTTCAGAACACTGTTGTTTGTTTTTTTTTTCTGAAGATGTAGAAATTAGGTGCGGCCTTCATTTGCATCTGACAGGTTTTCTGCATGGAGCATTTCATCCGCAGGTCTTCAGGAAGGTCGAGTAGCTATAGCAGAGGGGAAAGAGAACCAGAGAGAGCCATCTGTGGAAAGCTTGGGGCTTGGGGCTGGGAATCTGAAGATAAGCAGCAGATTTTGAGCAGAGCAGGAGCCCAGTGGTGCTCTCTGACTCGGGCTGTTTGTGCTTCGCCACCAAGATGTGTGTCTGGATGCTCTAGGGGTCACACGCAGGTCTCCAGCTCCTTGCTCTGGTGCGTTATTGCTGAGCCTTGGTGGCACCCCAGTGCCACCAGCTGCCCCCCAGACTCCTGTGCTGGCTGTCCCTCAGAGCAGAGGTCAGGAAGGGGCTCGGGGTGCACCATTGACGTAGCTTTTGTTTTCCTTTTCAAGTTGGCAGAGGCTGGGCTGGCCGGCCGCCCCTCTGTGCGATGCCCCGGCATGCACTGTGCCAGCAACCTCACACCCACCCCAGAGCTCCGCTGCACACCCCCCTGCCCTCTTAAGGGCCCAGGTAAGTCCCTTCTTTTTTTGTTTTACAATATTACGTGGTTTTGCAAATGTTGTTTTCTTTTTCAATATCTTTATTTCCTACTATTTAAGGTTAAAAAAAAAATAAATTAAAAATCTGAGATGCAAAAACTTTGCTATACCACAAAATATTGTAAAAAACAAAAAATCCCAAAGGTCCTCCAAATGACCCCCACTGCAACTTCTGTGAAACAGCTGAAATTAAAAAAATTGGAGGACCCCCTCACCCCTCTCTCCCCAAAGCAACACTGACTGGTCCCCACAGGGCAACTCCCATCTGCAGCAGAGTCCTGTGGAGGGTGTGACCTGTCAGGAGCACAATGCTGGGGCCTCGCAGAGAGCAGGAGGAGATGGAAAGTCTTGTTTTTTGAAGATGCCAAGAGAGAAATTAGCATAGCTCAAGCCTGCGTGGTGCTGAGCACTCCTTGTTGCTGCTGGAGGGGGCAGAAACCCAAGGCACGTCTGAAGATTATTTTTGCCTTCTCTGGGTTAATCCTGTTGCCAGTGACCTGCACCTCTCACTTGCTGGTTGGGACTTCCAGCACAGTGTCTAGGGGCTTGTAATTGCCTTCTTCCCTAATGCTTCTCTGCAGATTAGCAAAGAGCATCGTGCAGGCAGTGTGGCAGGCTCAGAGACCAGAGCAAGGATGAGCCATCCCAGCTCCCTGCGCTGCCCCGTGACTCACCTGCACGGGGGAGGTGGCACAGAGGTGGTGATTCAGGTTTTGGGACCCTGCTCTATCACTGTGTCCTCTGAAAGCTGCACTCTGGGTAGGGTTATTTGTGTATTAGAAATGGTTACTTTCTGGGGATTTCTGGGCTCATTGTGTAGGTGTCTGAGGTGCGATCAGGGGGGGTGATAAATCATGATCAATACCCAGGCGTGGGCTAAGCCTTCAGGGAAGCGAAAGTGCAGCTTTGCATAGGAGCACAGATCTGCTCAGGGGCCCAGAGCTGTCTCCAGGAACAAGAGAACCTGTGAGGTTTTTAGTAAAAACACTACTTCCCCAGGCAATTTTCTTTGCAGTTAATAAATCAGCTTCAGGTTTCAGCTAGGGGATGTGAGGCTTGCAGAGCCAGGTGCCTTTCAGAATATTAAAATTGAAAGGAGGGAGGTTTAGGTTAGATATATAAAGGAAATTCTTCCCTATGAGGGTTGAGAGACCCCGGCACAGAGTGCCCAGAGAAGCTGCCCCATCCCTGCAAGTGTTCAAGGCCAGGTTGGATGGGGCTCTGAGCAGCCTGGTCTAGTGGAGTGTGTCCCTGCCCATGGCAGGGGGTTGGAGCTGAATGATCTTCAAGGTCCCTTCCAATCCAAACCATTTTATCATTCCATCATTCTGTGATTCTGGGGCAGTTGAGAAACAAATGTGCCCCAACCAGACACAACCTTTTTATTATAAAAAGAATAGTTTCAGATTGAAATTGGTGACAAATGTCAGTGTATTTTTTCTGTCAGAGAGAGGCCAGAAGTCACGCACCAGTGTGTTCTAAAAATATAGCTGGTTTTCTTATTGGAAAAGAAAATCTGCTCATTTGCATTTTGGTCAATGCTTTGCCTCATGTATTTGCTGAAAATTCAAACCCTAGTAGTCTCACTGGGAAAGAGAAGTTCAGCAGACATAAAACTAACCTGGTGAGCTGAGATTCTCCAGCTTTTCTGGAGCATTAGAGTTTGGCCTCTGCTAAGCCTGAAATGAGCAAGGCATCATTTTGACTTTAGTATGAAATACTTTTGGCTCTGTTTAAGCAAGTCATTATCTCTCCTAATGTGAGCTCTAGAGGCTCATCTGGACCTCCTCTCCAATGGCCTGGAATCTCCATTTCTCCTGGCCTGGGCTGGTGGCAAGGACACTGGTGAATAATCTATAGGAGCAAAACTTTGATAGGTGCTAAATGGGCAGCATTGTTATGTTTGTTCAGTGCAATTAATTAGTAAAAGTGTGTGCACTTCATGTGCTGGGAGAGGGAAAGAACTGATAGAAGGAGTCAGTGAGGCACGGAGAGGGAAGGCTGATCTCTTCAGCTGGTGATGAGGAAATTTTAAGAGGCCAGATCCTAGTCCAGCTGCAGGAATAAGTTGGGCACATTTTGATAAGGGGAAGCCAAAGTTTTCTTTCCCCTTGGTCACAGCAGGGCAGCCTGAGCCCAGCACTGACACTTGGGCTCTGGAGCAAGCAGCATGACCCCAACATCTCGTGCTGGGCTGATGAAAATCCCACTGGGACTGGGGATGCACTTTGCCAATCAGGCTTGTGTCATTCAGGGAGGTGACATTATTAAAATTCAAGTTGCATGTGATTTCCCAACCAGTCTGTTCTGATGGTGGTGGTGGGCAGACAGGGCCTCAGTTGCATGCTCTGGACCTGGCATACACTGTCTCACTTCCATAAACAAGGAATTTACCAGCAGGAGACACGAGGGAGCAAGGAGGAGAGGCTGAGGAGCTGCAGCACGGTGCTTCCCAGCACCTCGTACTGGGATGGGGAGGATGTGGGAGCACAAGGCAGGCAGATGACTCAGGCTGGGCACTGCCTGTGTCAGAGGAGATAGGGCTGGGCTTGACACCATCCAAAACAGACAATGCTGTCTTTGAAAAGTGCAAGAGAAGGTGGCTGAGCTGCAGTCACAAGTTACATTTTTCAACGTGGAAGCGAGGGGAAAAGTCGAGTCATTTAGAGATTATCATCAGCTTTGTAGAGACAGTGACAGAGCAGGGGGAGAGTACAGGCATTAGGAAAATGGACACTAGAAACTTGGAAAATGGGATTTTGGCACAGAAGTGGAGTTAATTTCAAAGAGCTAAAGGTTGTATTTGGTTTTCTCCCAATGTGATCTCTGACGCAGAGCAGAAGAGAAATCCACCTCTCTTTACTTGTGGCTTGCCAAAAGGCAGCAGAAGTAAACATGCACTGAGGGGCAACTGTTAAAATCATGCCCAATTGGAATGGAGACACTTCAGAAAGTGGACAAGAGTTTAAAATAGAGAAAAGGAAGACTGAGGAAAACTTAAATTTTGTGTGTCAGAACTGAAATCTGTGGAATGCTTGGCTTGTGTTGCAAGGTTAGGTAGGGCTCTCCGTGGTGTTTGCCAGGCACTTGCTTCATGGTTGGTAAATGAGACAGGGATTTCATGCAGGGCCATGAAACAGGTGGATAAACACGTGTCTGTAGTGAGATATGGTGCAAAAGGTGTTATTGTGCCACGTGCAAATCTGACTCCAAATCCCCGAAAGCTCATGGTTAGACATGGCACCCAGTATTTTAGTGTATTTTAGTGGACACACTGATGCGAGACAGAAGCTTCTGTGGGTGGAAGGAAAGCTGGAAAATGGGAATGAAGGATGCACGTTGCAGCTCACACTATTTCATAAGGTCCTTGTGTGCACAGCTGTGTGAGCTCTGTCCAGGAGGGCAGGGGGTGTGTCAGGGATGCAAGCTGTGGTACCCATGCAGATGGACAGACAGTTCCTGGAGCCAAAGCTGAATACTGTGGCAAAAAAGCAGCTAGAAATGGGAGATTTCCAGTAAGAGTGTGGAGCAAGCAATCTTGGAGTCTACTTCTGTCATTTTAATACTTCTTTAGAAATCTCACGTGGGTTTCTTCAGTTTTGTCCTTGCCTATTTGTGTTTTCTGGGGGAGGCTAAGGAGAAGTCACGTTATCTGTGTGGTGATCTGTTTTCATGGTTGACTAGTTTTTATGAAAATGGGGTTGTGCACAACCAGCATAAAGAGATCATTTTAGCTATCTTGGTCTGTGGGAATTTGTGACGCCCACTTTTAAAATGACACAGCAAGTAGTTAGAATAGCTCTAGATATATTTAGCCAGAGAGACTTCGCTGGTGGAGACTGTAGAACTAGGAGGAAGGAAGGCAACAGGACACAGCTCTGACCCAGTAAGGTCCTTGGTGGCTTTTGCTGTGGGAGAAAAAACCCAACAGCAAGACAAGGACACTTTTGATGAGAATATTGCCTTTTTATTACAGTATTTTTATTTCATTCCATTCCTTGTAGGAAGTTTGTGCAATGAAGGCAGAGATCATAATGCATTTGTTGGGATAAATTCACCCATGGGTTTGCAATCCCTGGGGTGTTGCACACACTGCAGATCTGCCTGGCTGCTGCTGCCATGGTGTCTGCTGGGCACTGGGGGTTGGTGCTGAGGGGTGGATGGGTCCTGAGCTCAGGGACTTCAAGGCAAATGATGTTGTAGAGCACTCCAGGCTTCCTGCAGAGTTTTCTCCTTCACACTGAGAGCAGAGCACAGGACTGGGCAGCTGAGGTGGCTGTGCTAGGAGGTGGCTGCTCTGCACCAAAGTGTGCTTCAGGCTGCAGGGAAAGGACCCTGGCTTAGACCACGAGCACGTGTTTCACTTGAATCCTTCAGGAGCCAGTCCACAGTGAAGCCTACAACTTGATTTTCTTTCTTTTCAATTAAAGGCAAGTAGCGAATCTGAAAATGAGAGCCCAAAAAGAAGACGCCAGAAGCAGTTGAAAAGAAAGTAAGTTTCTAAGGAAAGGGTTTGAGTGGTGGTGTTTTGGTTTATTTCTCAGAACAGAAATGCATTGGATTGTTTGCTAGGAGTTGTCAACATGGTGAGCTTGTAGAATAAGTATTTTAATAATACGTTTGATTACTGAAATTGAAGTATGAATATGAATCTATAGATGGATGCAATTTTCCAGCTTTTGTTTGTATTTTCCTGCTGTGCCTGCGATAGAATCTGAATGAGTCAGGTTCACTTTCTGTTGTGAAAGTCTTTCACTTTTCCATCAGGATACTGATTCTCCTTCAGAGATACTTAAAACAGTTTAATCCTTTCTCCTCCCACCTTTTTGATTAACTGAGAATAAAATGCCAAATTATTATCCTCTTTTATCTTTTATAACCCTCTATTAAAACTAAAGAACTTCCATAAAGAATGCTTTGGAAGTCTAAGCACCATAACTTCAGTTACTTACAGTCATAAGTGAACTGCCTTTTCCCATTTAAGCAGTACCTTCTAGTTTTTCCAAACACTAAAGTGAAGTAGGGAACTATGAGCTGCCCGATGGAGAACATCTAAACAGAGCCACGTGATCCTACTTGCTTTCTCCTGCATTTTGCCTTTTAACTCTTCATTTAGTTGTACCCATCAGTGCAGGAGGGAAGGTGATGAAGCACAGGGAGGAGAGGGTAATACTCTCCTGGGCAAGGGCAATGATCCTTGTGGACCCTCCATGTCCTCTTGGGGAGAGGAGGGGATCCTGCAAAAGGCATTTTGAAGCTGCAGCTTTGTTCCTAGCTGCCCCCAGAGAATGTGCTTCCTTCCACTAATGGTACAATGTGACTTGGCATCACACAGGGAGACTTGAATTGGCAGGAGAATTTCGGTGGCAGGAGACTTGTTCCATTTTCTGGGCTCCAAGGAGCTCATGTAACTGTGCAGGTTGTGGCTCTTGCTCTGTGACAGTGAGAACTTCTCTTCAGATCCTTCCAGCCCATCTCAAAAATGCAGAAGTAGAGAAAAAAAAAATCATCAATCAAAGCCCTTGCCCACCGAGGTTTGAGCAGTACAGCCCCAGGTGACTGAGACCCACCTCCTAAAAGCAGAGAATCACAGCACACCCTTCCCCCTGCATTGCACTGAACAGCCAAGGATACAGTTTTGAACTTTCTTCCTGTAATTATGGCTCTGATGGTTTGTTCAGCCAAGTATTTGTGTAGAAATATCATTGCCCTTCATGACCTACATTTCTGACTACAGAATTAAATGGAAAAGAGAGGTCTCTGCTGGAGAAGAGGATGAAGATGGAGGGGAGCAAGGCACCAGTGGCGAGAGTGAGCCTGAACCGAAGAAAATTAAAGCAAGAAGACCTGTCCAAAGGAGGTAAGGAATGGTTGGTTCAGTATCTTTTCCTGCCTGTGCTGTGTGGAGAGGAAATCCCTATTTGTCACTAATGAATGTATATTTTTCCTGCAATATTACCTTTGTTTACGACCTAGTAAACCTAGGGCCTAGTTACTCCCTCATCTCCCCCTCTCATGCTCCAGTGAGCTCTAGAGTGGTTTCCATGGTAGTTAGAGCAGATTAAATCTCTTAGGAGTCTAATACTTGAGATTCGTGCTTCCTTAATGACCTACTGAAGTGGATATTTACATAAACCATGCTGTATTATGGCTTTATTAACTCTTATTTTAGAACAGTGGCCAAAACTGGTGTTAAAAAGCCCCACAAAATCCAGCGTGGGAAGAGGAAGAAACCAGACTCATCGGAAGATGACGATGATGACGAAGACGATGAGACCCCCAAGAGGCAAACTCGGCGAAGAGCAGCCAAAAATGTCAGGTATGAAGAAGAGTGGGGTTGCTTGGGGGTGAGAGCTGGCTGGGGAAGGGGGGCACTGGGGGCCCTGACTCCCTGTGTGGTCCTGCAGAGACCCTGCTCTGCCCTGCAGAGACCTGTGGCTGAGGTGTGCCTCTTTTGACAGGTTCCTGCTGGGCACATCCGGGGTTTACCTCATTTTGCCATCTGTGAAGGAGGGAATGTTTACCAGTCCCTCTTAGAGGAACGTGAGGAGGTTTGCATAATATTTCTAAAGCACTCTCAGATGAGATTAATAATTGCAAATAGTAGATGAAAATGAGCAGAAGGGAGCAGCTGTGCTGGACTGGACCAATTGTCTGAGAGTGGCTGATAGGTGGTGCCTTGAGTGTGTTGAGACAGGATGGAGGTAAAGGTTTATCCATTCCCCAATGTACCTTCTCACATTTTAGGCAGTCCCAATAAGGGACTTGCAAAGAGCCATTCAAATGATATTTTGTGGTGGTTAAACATTCATCAAAGATCAGAATGCAGTTCCTAGGGCAGTGTAAGCACCCATGCAGCCTTTTGATGCTCTGCAACCTCCATAGAATAATCTTTCCCTCGGTAGTGGAGACTTTTTCTGTTATGGCCTTGCTTCTGAGGCAGGGATTGTTCCACCTTAAGAATCTTCTGATGTTAGCCATGGTCAGAAAAACTATACAGGCAAGATAGAGGATTAGTCTGATAAAGTGTAGCTTTAAGTGTCGTGGGGAAAAATACTGAATGGATGACTTAAGACATGTGTGTGCTGAACATGCACTGAACCACAGGATAAATGCTGCAGAAGGTGCTCCAGTCTGAGCCATTCTCTGTGTTGGTGGGCTGGGAAAAGTTCAAGGGTTTTATATCAGTTTGGTTTTGATTTTACTCAGCTACAAAGAGGATGATGATTTTGAGACGGATTCTGATGACCTGATAGAGATGACTGGGGAAGGAGCTGATGAACAACAAGACAACAGTGAAACTATTGAGAAAGTCTTGGACATCAGGCTTGGAAAAAAGGGAGGTGCGTGGCTCTGGAAGAAGCCTTTATTTCTGATGGCAATCGCGCGCGCTCACGGTTTCCCTGGAGCTGGTGCAATGCTTTTGCAACTTTAAAGTGGGGCCAAGGGTTGTTTCAGTGCTTTTCATCTTGTCCTCTATGCCTCTTATTTACATCTTGTAATATGTAACAGCTTTTGTAACATATAATATTGAAAATCCTGAAATCTTTGTAGTTTATGTGCTCTGCAGCTTTCATTTAGCCTGCATACATTTTAAAGATGCAGCCATTGTTCTGCAATTCCTGCTTTTCTCTGCTTTGAAATATAAAACAGATCTAGGAGAGTCAGCTTTCATAGCCCCATTGACAAAGCCATAATGAAAATAAAGCCAATGTTTTGTTCTCAAAGCCTTACAAAAGTGTTTTTGTAAAACTGAATTGTTGTGAACACTTTCAAGAGGTCTTTGAATTATACTTAAAGAAAAGCTACTTATGACAGATTTAAAAAGATTCTGTTGTATGGAAAACTTTTGTGTGCCTGCCTTATAGTGTTGCAGAATCTTTTGGATGTTCTTTGTGCTCCCACAAAGGATATATTAGGAGAGTAATTTTCTGCTCTAATGCAGTTGATATCCAGTGGTTGAGGGTACCAAATTCAGGCTGGTTTCTCTTGCAGCCATTGGAGCTTCCACCACAGTGTACGTGACCGAGGCCAACGGCAACCCCAGCGCCGACTTCGACCCCGAGAAGGATGAGGGGGAAGTTCAGTACCTGATCAAGTGGAAAGGCTGGTCATACATCCACAGCACGTGGGAGAGCGAGGAGTCCTTGCAGCAGCAGAAAGTGAAGGGGCTGAAAAAGCTAGAAAACTTCAAGAAAAAAGAGGAGGAGATCAAGCAATGGTAGGCTTCACTTTAAGCAGTGATTTGGTCTTGGGCAAATTGTTTTTAGCCAGAGGTTTGAGGAGTCATGAGTGGAAATGTTTGATTTCTTCATACAAAATGTGTTTCATGCACACTCTGGTCTCTCTCTGCCTGCTGAGGAACATCCCCCCCCCACAGAAATCATATCTGTGGTGTGGATGGTTGGAAAATGGAGAGGACAAGGCATGAAATCCACACTATTGCCACTTCCTAGGCTGAAGAATAGGGAAGGCTGATGACAAATAAATTGTGCACAGACTCACCTGGCCCAGGAGGTGCTGTGAGGGCTTGCAGCCTTATTAACTCTTGTTAATTATGGATTTCTCTGTGTGCAAGTTTTTGCCTCAGTTTATGTACAGCTTCCCCAGGAGCTGTAAGAGGAGCTACAGTGTCTTTCCAAAGTGCTAAATCTGGAGTAGCAGCTCCCATCTCTATTTGGTTCCTGTTTTGAGACTGATTCTTGCATCAGAATAAGGCAGCATTTAACAGGGAGACAATCTGAACATCTATGACATTCGCTTCTCAGCAATAATTCATAATTTTAGGAAATTTAAGAAACATGTCATGTAATAGTAGTTTGCCCCTGTTACTTTTTAAAGCAGGTTTTAAAGCACCCCTGTGACTTGTCTGACAGAACCATATAGGAAAGTAGATTTTCTATATGAACACTATGACAGAAGCATTATAGTGGCTTTTGTTTTGTTTTGTTTTGAATTATTTTGCATCTAGGCTGGGCAAGGTATCACCTGAAGATGTAGAATATTTCAACTGCCAACAAGAACTGGCTTCAGAGCTGAACAAACAGTATCAAATAGTGGAGAGGGTAATTGGTAAGTGGAGCCAATGACTTTGGTAAAGGGGTGAAGTAGGAATGGGAACTTTATTCTGTGTGGCAGCAGAATGAGTATGCAGCTCTCTCTTCTTCCCTGTCTTCCAGTATCCCTGAAGAAAACCCCATGGTATTTACTGTATTTCATTGTGTGAAATTTAGGAATTTGGACAGTAGAAATCCAGGTTTACAGAGTTGTATTTACAAGCAATGCAAATCAGTGACTCTCCTTGCCTGGAGTATGGGGTGACACTAGTTTCCAATGGGTTGCCAAAATTGTTGCTACTGAAATTCTTTGTCTTCAACCCCTTGGTTGCAAGATGTTTGTTTGCAAAGCAGCAGCATGGGCCTGGCTTTTGTGAGGTCCACTTTCCGTGGTGTGTGAGGATGTGGTTAGGCTGCAAGGCAGCTCAGGGGTGAGATTTTCATGATTAATTAATGAAAATAAAAACAGAACTCACTGACCACTTTGAAAATATCACAGTCATGTCAGTCAGAATTGGTAGCACCCAGTTTCTTTGGGAATTGTCTTGGAGAGCTGTTTAACCTATTTCCAATACAATTCCTGCAAAAACGTGGGTGTGAGGCAGTGCTTGCCTGCCCTGCTCCCTCTGCTGGCTGCCAGCATTCCAACCCTCCCTCCCCCTCTCTCTCCAAACACAGCTGTGAAGACCAGCAAGTCTGCCGCGGGACATTCAGATTTCCCAGGTAAAGGAACATTTTTTTGGTCTCTCTACACTTCTCCTATGAACCAAGACCTGTCTTGTGTCTGCCCGGGCAGCTCAGCCTGTGAGCTATGCTTGTGGTTCAGCTCACAACCACAGGTGCTGAGGTTTGGCTTTTTTGCATATTTTACAGCAAACAGTCGCAAAACATCCTCGAATGACCCTGAATACCTGTGTAAGTGGATGGGGCTGCCCTATGCTGAGTGCAGCTGGGAAGATGAGGCTCTGATCAGTAAGAAATTTCAGCACTGCATTGACAGCTTCAACAGCCGTAACAACTCCAAGACTATTCCCACCCGGGACTGCAAGGTTTGCTGGCTTTTCTTCTCTCCTTTGCTGGGTTCCTCCAGGCTGGGGGAAGATGCAAGCAGTGGGAACATGAAATTTTGTCAGGAAAAATGTCAGAGAACATTTTCCCATCCTCCCACCTGCGTTTGAAGGGTTGTTTGCAGCTCTTGTATTGTACTTCAAGCTGGGATGTGAACCCCTTTGAGTTTCATTTACTCTGTGCACAGTGAGAACGTTATGTCCCCCTGGGGAGTGGGAGGCTTAATTAATCCTTGCAAAGTGCTTCCTCCTCAGAAGGAGCTGCAGCAGTTTTAATATCACTTGGATGAAAAAACAGCACACCTGGGAAAAGAGGAAGCCTGCAGGATGCTGATACAGTGAAGGAGAGGGACAGAAATAATGGGAGAAAAACCAGAAGAGGACAAAGAAGGAAGTGGAGCTTGTTTCAACTCCTATGTATTTTGTGCAGCTTACTACACTCCAGGGGGACTTGGAGCCCTGATCATAAACCAGAGGGCAGCAGGCAAATCACAAGAAATGCAGACACAAGCACTGGCTAGGAAAATGTGGATGGAGTTGAACCAGTGAAGAGATATGTGCTCTTTGCTGAATTCATAGGTTTCACTGCTGAATTTTCAGCCTTTCAGCCACTGAGAGTTCTATCTTTCTCTTCAGTGGACTTACAGCAGCATCTCTTTCAGGTGTTGAAGCAGAGGCCGAGGTTTGTTGCCCTGAAGAAGCAGCCCTCGTACATTGGTGGGGAGAACCTGGAGCTGCGGGATTACCAGCTGGAGGGCCTCAACTGGCTGGCTCACTCCTGGTGCAAGTATGTACAGAGGCTGTGATGTTCATTCTGTGCCTTTTTTGTCCCAGAAGGATTTGGCACCCCTCCTTTTCAAGTGAGATCTTTACCCACCCTTCTTCTGCAGCTTGGAGGATTTCAAATGTTACCACTGCAGACACTGCAAGCAGGAACTACCTGAAGCATGAACTTAAGAAACCTTGTGTGAAAACAAAAAGTATTTTCCCTGTCTGGGCCTGTTCACATAATGAATTTGGCTGTTGTGTGAGCCTGGTACATACCAGCCCTGGATTTCCATTGACTTAATAGGAAAAAATGGTTTCTGGCTCAGTGTGCTTATATACTCATTGAAGTCTTTGAGAGATGTCCTTCTAAAATTAGGCCACTGATTCCCCTCTGCCTTTGCCTGTTTTTCTCCAGTTTGGAGTCATCATAGTTAATTTTTGCACGTTATTGTGCCATGTTCAGTCTGACTGTCCCTGGGATCCACTTGGAAGTGCTCCAATAACTGTTTTTGCACTGCCCCTCTCTGTCCTTGTCGTGGATTGCTGTTCATGTGGAGCACAGTAAATCAGTAGTGGCAGAAACATGCGCTCAGGCAGCATTTTTGTTTGTTCTCCTCTTTTTCAGGAACAACAGCGTGATCCTGGCTGATGAAATGGGACTGGGCAAGACAATTCAGACAATATCATTCCTGTCATACCTGTTCCATCAGCACCAGCTCTATGGCCCTTTCCTGGTGGTTGTGCCCCTGTCCACCCTCACCTCCTGGCAGAGGGAGTTTGAAGTGTGGGCTCCTGAGATAAACGTGGTGGTTTACATTGGAGACCTCATGAGCAGGAACATGGTGTGTAATCAGAGAGCAAAGGGTGAGGGCTCAGGGAGAAGCACTGGGTGGAAAGCAGCAGCTTGTGTGTGATGTGTGTGACACACAGTCAGCTGGAGAGGCCGGTGGATAGTGCTGGCAGCACTGCAGGCAGCTGGAGTTGGTGTAGCTGAGTGTGTGGGTGTAACTCCCTGCTGCAGGGAATTTTCTGCTTTATTTTGCCTCTTGGAGTGAGTGCAGGAATACTGGCTTTCTCTCAGACTCTGGAAGCCAGTACTGATCCAGACTGAAACATGCAGTGAGAAGTCCAGCAGTGTAAAAGTGCTTGTCTTCAGTGTTTGGAACTATTCAGACAGTGGAACACACAAGTTTTGGGACCCTAGTGGTGTCCTCAGTGAGGTGATGTGTTCATTAATGTCACAACAGCAAGTTAACCTTATTTTGTTACCTGTGCAAGGGCAGTTGAACCGTGTGTGCTGTGAAACAAATTGTTCCTTGGACACCTTGAGCTCATCTAATGGCACCTTGGAACAACAGGGGTTTGGACTTGGTTGGAGTCTCTGGCTTACAGCTACACTAAAATAACAATTGTTAACTCTTTCCTTTTGATAACGTGTTCAAGTTAACTTTTGTCTCCCCTCACAGATACGTGAATATGAGTGGATCCATTCTCAGTCTAAAAGATTGAAATTCAATGCACTTATCACAACATATGAGATCCTCCTGAAGGATAAGGTGAGTAATAGTCCAAGAATGTTTTTACTTAGACTTTCTCTCATTTTCAAAGGGGAAAGCCAGTTGTCAGCTAGTGGGTTTCTCCTCTTCCCTCTGTGGTGATGGAGAACTACAGCCACTATTTGCTTTTCCTTCCCAGCAGTGCAAGCAAATGTGGGAATGTGGGACACATTTTACAGTGCCTTCCCTCTTGTACTTCACAATTGTGCTATTCTTTTCACATGTAAAACATCTGGCAGGTCCAGCAACCTGGATTTTTATCTGGTTTAATTTAGGCTTGTTAAGAGGACAAAATACTACACTGAACCTCTGGCCACGGTGTTTACAGTATTTGCCTTTTTACATCTACAAATCTGTCTGCTTAGGAAATATTATCAGCTCTGTCAGTGTATTACTAGGTCCTGGCAGAAAACAAACAGCTTAAAAAAGGCAAAAAAATTATAATCAAAACTCTCTGAACTTTTTAGACTTGTTAATCTGCTCTCCTGTTCTTGCTCCAGTGGGACCCAGGGCCCCAAAGGGCATGGAAAAATGAAATGGGGGAATAAGGAGCTAGGGAAAGACTGCTTCTGGGTAAAGCAAAGGAGGATTAGGATAGGTGTACTTGCTGCAGGATTATTGAGATACAGCAGGAGTACAGCATGGCTGATTTTCACCTTTTCCTTTCTTGGAAGGCACCCTGTTCCCCAAATTTTGTTAGCAAGAAAATCCTGTGAGGATCCAGCTGCAGGGCTGGGTCAGGACACCCTGGACAGCACACACTGCAGGGCTTCCTGGCCTTGGAGAGAGACACATCTGCAAGGTGGTGGGGCCTGTCTGACCCAGAGTCTCCTCAGTGCCTGTGTTTTTTCCTTCTCTTCCTGCAGACTGTTTTGGGAAGCATTAACTGGGCCTTTCTAGGCGTGGACGAAGCCCATCGGTTGAAAAATGACGACTCCTTGCTGTACAAAACCTTGATTGATTTCAAGTCCAACCACAGGCTGCTGATCACTGGCACCCCGCTTCAAAACTCACTCAAGGAGCTCTGGTCCCTGCTGCACTTCATCATGCCAGAGAAGTGAGTCTCCTTTTGGGCCTTCCAAGAAATGTTTTAGTCCATTCTTGTCTGTTAAATAGGCTCAACAGACTGCAGAATGGCAGAAATCCCTGAATTAAATCCCTGAATTAAACTCAGGGGTGTGACAGCAATGATAGGAGAACAGACATTAGTGGGGAAAATCAAAGGTTAAATAACTCACACAAGGAGTATTTCTGGCAGCAAACTGAATGGGGAAACCTGATACATGCCTTTCAAATCTGTCTGCTGTCTTCTAGTCATCTCTAAAAAGCTAAACTTGTTTTAAGCAATCATGTCACCATTTCTGACATTTCCAGTACACTGTGGTTCAGACACCTCTGCCAACCATTTCATGGCAGCTCTGGGGGTGCTGTCTGGCTGACTGTGTGTCCACAGTGTAACAAATGTTTTGTTTTCTTTAAAATAAAATGAGCCATGGGCATCTCTAAAGTTAAGGCAGGCATGCCCCAAAAGCTCACTGAAATTATGTTTGACTGTAAGAAGAGCTGTCCCCCAAATTCTTTTTGTTGGATCACAGAAAGAGTGAAGGAGAGGTTTGAGGTCTCCCAAGTGGAGGAGAGCGGATCTCCACATTTCAAAGGAGCTGTCAGAGGAAGCAACAATCCCAAAAGAGCCTTCAGAGCAGGGTAAAACAGTCCAGTTGTCAAAGCCGTGCCTGGGAGAGGCACCAAGGAAAGTTCAGAATCTGCTGCCAGGTAAATGCCAACAGAGTAAAATAGTGGGAAACTTGGGATTTGGGATCCTGGGAGTCAGTGTGGAGCTCAACTATAAGATGTTAGGAAGATGTTTAAGCCCAGAGATCTTCTAGCTTTGCCATCAGTCTGTTCAGTTAACCAGAGCAGAGGGGATCTGTTATCTTCCACTGTGTATCCATTAAAGTGCTGGTCTCCTGTCTTGTGGTGCAGCAGGAGTGAATCCAATAGGTGCTGTTTGGTGCCATAAGACAAGAGCTATTCTGACTCCTTCCCTTCTTCCCCTTTCTGTTGCCAGGTTTGAGTTCTGGGAGGATTTTGAGGAGGACCATGGGAAAGGTAGAGAGAATGGCTACCAGAGCCTTCACAAAGTCCTGGAGCCGTTTCTCCTGCGCAGAGTGAAGAAGGATGTGGAGAAATCTTTGCCAGCCAAAGTGGAGCAGATCCTCCGGGTGGAAATGTCTGCTCTGCAGAAGCAGTATTACAAGTGAGTCACTGAATCAGCTGCTGGCAGTGCCAGTAGAAAGGGACACATCTTCCTGTGGGCCTTGGCAATGTGTTCCAGTATTCTGTGCATACTGTGGCCCTCAGAGTATGACACCATCACCTGTAGTACTGGGAGCTTCCCAGTGGGAATATCTTCCTTCTGGAAGATGTTTTTGTAGAATGATACAGTTCTGCTGGCCAGTTTTGCAAGACAGAGGGGGAGTCTTTCTTGGGGAAGTGAATATGCAGAATCTGGGATGCTGCTCAATATTAACTATGATAACATCAATAGGAGAGTCAGGTCAGAGTTTTTAGAGAGAAAAGAGCATCCTGTATGAGAAGTGAGGAGAGATGGAGGGAGGGAAGTAGACTGATGCCTGAATGAGCTGTTGATGAAGGTTTTGCTCCTCCAAGACTCCGCTCTGCACCAAGTAATGATCTGGACTTTAATTTTCCTGCCTGCAGGTGGATTTTGACAAGAAACTACAAAGCACTTTCAAAGGGAACAAGGGGAAGCACATCTGGTTTCCTGAATATTGTGATGGAATTGAAAAAGTGCTGCAACCATTGCTACCTTATCAAACCTCCTGAGGAAAATGAGAGAGAGAATGGCCTTGAGACCCTGCAGGTGGGTGTGGTGTCTTTGGTCACCACCTTTTTTCCTTAAATTTCATTCTTTTGTCCTCCCAACAAAATAATATCTGGTGAAGCTTTAGCTTGTGTGGCTTCTTCTTTAAAAATAAGTCTCACAGCTATGCCATTTGAACCCCCATCCCTCCACTTCCACTGTAGATAACATTTTATAGCCTTCTAGAGCAGGAGTTGTGGGCAGTGTAAGATCTGTCTTGTGTGATTCCTGGTGTGTGTGGGCTCTGCTGTGTAAATCCAGATGATTAGATTGGAGATGTGCAAGAGATGAATGACCCCAAAAGGAGCAGGTCTCTGCAGGTCTCTGTGGGATGTACATAAGGGTAAGATTGGAAATGATGGTTATTTCTTCAGTCTTTGATCAGGAGCAGTGGAAAGCTGATTCTCTTGGACAAGCTGCTGACCAGGCTGCGGGAGAGAGGCAACAGAGTGCTGATCTTCTCCCAGATGGTGAGGATGCTGGACATCTTGGCAGAGTACCTGACTATCAAACACTACCCTTTTCAGGTGAGAAACATCAGCATGGAAAACAGTGGGGTCCCCTCGAAAGTGTGGGAAAAAGTGGAGGGAGCTTGAGCAATGGGAACCACTGAATTCCCCAGAGGTTGGAGATTACAGGTACTGTGATTACAGGTGGCACTTACTGGAGGGAACTGGGATGTGCTTTCATTTCAGTGTGGCCCCATCTCTTCAAAACTCCTCTGACAGGCCCCTGCTTTGGGCTGTGTCATGTGATAAACCCTGAGGACAGTGAGCACAGGGAGCCTGGCTGGGAGGCTGTAACGGGAGCTGCAGTGTCACCCGCTGTGTGCCTGCTCCCCCAGCATCCCCCAGCCCTTGTGACACAGCTGAGGCAGTGCAGTTATTTTTAATTGGCGGCTATTTTTACCAATTAAACGCTGCAGGCAGCAAAGGGGGCTGTAGGGCTGACAGCACTCGGGTGCAGCAGTCCCTCAGGGCTCCTTTACCTTCTTTCTTTTATCATTATTGTTGATTTTTGCAGCGCTTGGACGGCTCGATCAAGGGGGAGATCCGAAAGCAGGCCCTGGATCACTTCAACGCCGACGGCTCCGAGGTACTGCAGTCCTGGGCAGAGGGATTGTGGCTGAGCCACAGCTTGTGACTGACCAGAGGGGATTAGCTCAGTTCAGTTCTTTTTACAGGACCCCAGGTGCTTTTAAAGACACTGATATGGTGGGTTTTGCAAGCAGCCATATTGCTTAATTTTAAATCTCTCACGTCCAAGGAACAGGGCTGCAAGTCACATTTCCAGAAAGTCCTGAAGAGGCTGGGAAGAGCCAAAATTTAGCAAATCTCTCCCTATTGGTCTGGAGAATAAGATGGTTGCTGAGGGATTCCAGTCTGAAGCTGGTTTTGAATATGAAATGAGAGAGGCAGAAGAAGGATTTAAAGTGTTGGCAGGCAGTGGAGTCTGGTGCTGGAGGTGAAAGTCTCCAGTGTAATAGGAGAGGGCATCTGAAACCTCTCATCTGGGCTTGCTGACTCACAGTGACTGGTGCAAGACACTTGTTTTTGTGTCAGTCAGCCCAGCTGTGAGAAATACCTCTCCTCACTCCAGAAGCCTGTGCTGGAGCGAAATTCTTGGCTCACAGAGGAATTGTGAGAGATTGTGGTTGTAGGAAAGTTAACAAAAGGAAGGGTGAGGCAGGGAGGAGCAAGAATGCCCATAGAACCTGCCTTTTTCCCTGTCCTGAGGGCATCCATGGAGGCTCAGGCATCTTGGCTCTAACCTGGCACAGTCTTTTCATTGCTAATCTCACTCCTAGCAGGATTCAGGCAACAAAAAGCAGGTGTTTGCCTGCTGCCTTTGTAAAGTCTGGTGGGCAACGTGGTCTGACCTTCAGAAGTGACTGCAAGGTGCCCTTGCCTTGAGCTGCTTGTGTTGCTCTCCCATATTGATCCATGCCTGGAGTAGCACACCCTTCACCTGAGCCAGCACTGCCTCACCCTGGTCTGGGCTTAAAGACTGGTGCTGCTCAGCCTGCATGAACAGAGTTTCTGGGAAGGAAATCCTTTTTCTGCTTTAAGAAGCATGAGTGCAACAGAGCCTTCCCTCCATTTCCTTTTACAGCTTTTGAGTCACCATTGCTATTTTATGCCCGCAGTTACAAGCTGGTTAACTCATGGATGCTTTTTTATTTTTTCCTTCCCAGGACTTCTGTTTCTTGTTGTCAACACGAGCTGGAGGGCTGGGAATTAATTTGGCCTCTGCTGATACTGTTGTTATCTTTGACTCGGACTGGAACCCCCAAAATGATCTTCAGGCTCAGGCCCGAGCTCATCGGATTGGACAGAAGAAGCAGGTCAGAAGAGCTGCCTGGGTTGTTTTCACTGTGGCCTCAGTGTGTGCATCTAAACATCCTCTCACCTCACCAAAGCTTCTGAAAACACGGGCTTTTTGTCCCAGTCCTTGCTCCAGAGAGTGCTGCATGAGGGACTCTCATTTCAGAAGTAGGAGACAAAAAACCATCCCAGATTTGCCAGATGCCAAATCTTTTTGTTGGTTTTGAACAAACCCAGAACCCAACCCGTGGCATTGCACTTCTCAGCCTAGTCCTAGTGGACTCTGTTCTTTCTTGCCCTTCTTTCTACTTTGAAAGTAGAACATCCACCGTTTCTAGGGGTTATATGTGAGAAGCTAGTATGGTGCTAGTTTGAATTTAGAGTGATTGTTTCAGGAGATTTTTACTCTGTGCTTAGGCACACTACTATGTTAACCACCTGATTTTAAGTAGATCTCCTGAGATACAGAGAGAATGTGCTTGTTTTCCTTCTGAAAAAGCACGTGAAGAGACAATATCAGCAGCCCAGTGAAAAAGCTGAGGGATGCATTGCTGTATCAGCAGAGCCTGTCCAGGAGGTAGCTGTGTTCTCTTTTTGCCTCTCAGGTGAATATTTACCGCCTGGTCACAAAGGGGACAGTGGAGGAGGAGATCATTGAGAGAGCCAAGAAGAAAATGGTGCTGGATCATTTGGTTATCCAGCGAATGGACACCACTGGCCGGACTGTTCTGGACAACAACTCTGGGAGATCCAAGTACGTGACTGTGTCAGGAGGCTGAAGTGTCTGGAACATGTGGCATTACCAGCTTCACCTGTTGGCATTTCCCAGTATTTATTTGATAGGGTACAGGGCAGAAGGATAATAAATAATGGCTCCTTCCATTGCTTCTGCAGCCTTTAATTTGGACACATAGGATAAAGATGATCAGAAATTTAAACCTAGTTTTAGGGCACTGCTTGTTTTTGCTTCTGTCTTCCACCCAGAGATGATCCTGCTCTGAGGGAACCTGGCTGTGGAACAGCTACATTTTCACAGTGACCTCAGATTCTCTTCATGTCCCCAGTAGATGGAGGTGGTTCCCATTACAGTCTTTGTCTATGCTAGAGCAGGAAAGAGAGTAATAATAAAGCTTTTTATAGTGCTGGGTAGAAAACTTACTCCTTGCTTCAACTAGGAAAAACACTGGTATGGTTTTGTGCTATAGCAGTTCTGACTGAACAGCTCAAAACACCTTTTCCTTCTCTTGTTCTTGCAGCTCAAATCCCTTCAACAAAGAGGAGCTGACAGCTATTTTGAAGTTTGGAGCTGAAGATCTTTTCAAGGAGCTTGAAGGGGAAGAATCAGAGCCTCAGGTAGTTTGAAATTGGAATCACATAGAGTTTGTAGTACTCTGCAGGTCTGCAAGAGGGACTGTGGTTGCTTTGTTCTTGCCCTGTGCATGAGAGCAGGTTGGTGAATAGGACATGTGGGAGTCTGGAGAAGCTGAAAGCAGAGTCTGGGATTAGGGGATCAGGGATCAATCTCCTCAGGATTGAGGAGAACCTTGTTGTAGGGGATTAAATAGTAATGGTCACCAAGGAAGTCCTTTGCCTCCTGAGGATTATTAGCTAGTGACAGCACAGCCTACTGAAGGCTCCTCTCCCTGCCTCTTCTGAGCACTTGCTCAGCATCCTTTTTTGGTGGTTCTGAGGAGGCAGGAGTCAGCACAGTGCAGTGAACAGGTCACTCTCTCCTGCCTCAATGCAACACTGCTTGACAGTTTAGCATTTTGACCAATTCTCTTAATGGTCCAAGCAGCAAAGCTTCCCCCAGGGAACACAGCCTACAGTTCATACATCTCACTGCCTGGAAATTTTCCCCACCGTTCAGCCCTGATGGTCCTTTCCTTCTGCTCTGTCACCTTATTTGTACTTCCTTGTACCACTTGAGATACTTCATCCCTGCCCTCTGGGATGACACCCTGCAGATATTTGCACTTTATTTAGCTCATATCAGCACACGAGTCTGTTCTCAAAGCCTCTTACTCCCCGCTGTGCCCGGCACCCTCCGCTTTATCCCTGCTTCTCCCTGGCTGGCAGGAGATGGACATCGACGAGATTCTGCGCCTGGCTGAGACACGGGAGAATGAGGTGTCCACCAGTGCCACCGACGAGCTGCTCTCTCAGTTCAAGGTAGGGGAGCCCCAGGCTCTGCAGTGGGCTGTGGGAATGTGGCTCCCACACCCTGCCACGGTGGTGAGGTCAGGAACAGGCAGGAACACCTCGGGGAGATCACAGAATCACAGAATGGTTTGGGCTGGAGGGGAACTTAAAGATCGTCCAGTTCCAAGCCCTCTGATGGAGGTGTTAATTGAATTTCAATAAAGTGGTTTTGAAGGCTGCGAATAAAAAGGCAGAATTTACCAAATTTGGAAACAAACCCAATAATTTACAAATACTCAGCAGTACTTCATAAACTGCACGTCCTTCCTCAAAAGCTGTTAGTCAAAAGATGTGGCAAGGAGCCAGGAATGTAGTGACATAGGGATCAATTATGAAGTAGTTATGGAAGGTTGGCAGAATTCCTATGGAGAAGAAGTTGAGGCTTCGCAGACAGCTCTGGGGTGTTCCTGCCAGGGGAGGGAATTGCTAAACTTCTCCTTTGCTTGTAAAAGGTTGCCAACTTTGCAACCATGGAGGAGGAAGAGACCGAGCTGGATGAGCGGTCCCAGAAGGACTGGGATGATATCATTCCAGAAGAGCAGAGGAAAAAGGTGGAGGAGGAAGAAAGGCAGAAAGAATTGGAGGAGATCTACATGCTGCCTCGAATCCGGAGCTCAACTAAAAAGGTACAGCCCATCTTGAGGGGATGAGAGGCTGAAGGAGAGAGCTGGCAAAGAGAATGCTCAGAGGAAGCCTCCTTGCCATCTGAGCATCTTTCCCTACTCCAAAGTTGGTTGGGAATAAAGCACAGAGGTAGCACAGTGACCTCTTGTTGGCACTTTGCATTGGACCAATGGTTTGGGATGCAGCATGAGAGCCCAGACTGGACTTGGTGTGACTCATCTCACCTTAGCAGAAAAAATAAAGAGAATCTGTAGTGACCACAAAGCATTTGTATTGGAATTTGCTGCAGATTTTGCCATTTTTTGGCTGTCTCTTTTCCTTGGGCTCTATAGCTCCCTGAGTGGCTCTTGCTTAAATCTGGATCCTGAGGAGCAAAAGAGATGGTGTCTTCACAAGTTCTTCATTAGGTAATGGGATCTACCCCAATCCAAAAGAAAGCAGTCTGTGCAAGGATGCTCTGCTGGGACATGGGACTTTTAGGGGTTAGAACTGTTCTCTGGGGTGAGCTGGGGAAAAACATTGACATGAAAAATACAGAGAAGGATAATTCATGCTGGATGAATCCAGATTAATTTCTGAGGTGTCCTGGTTTTCAAAATAGTCTATGGGACTGTGACAACAAACCCATGGAATCAATATTTTAACATCTCTTAGTAGATCAAAATGCAGTTGTGAAGGGAGGCTGACCAGCACAGTCTCAGCCAGCTGGGAACTGCAAGGGTGTGCAGCCTCTCCGGGTTGGTCACACAGGCTCCTGCATCCTCAGGAATGGATGCTCAGGTGTTTTACAGTCCATTAAATAGTGCCAGTGCATGGAGGGGCAGAAAAGGTTGTCAGCTGATTAGATTAGCAGTTGTTAACTGTACTGCTGTTCCTCTGGTACATGCAGGCTCAGACAAATGACAGTGAATCTGATGCAGAGACCAAGAGAAGGCTTCAGAGATCATCTGGATCAGAGAGTGAGACTGACGACACCGACGACGAGAAGAGACCAAAGCGCAGGGGACGCCCTCGGAGTGTTAGAAAAGACACTGTGGAAGGATTTACTGATGCTGAAATCAGGAGGTCAGTGCTGGGCACAAGAGACAGTTCAGAAAACAAATATAGAAATCCCATGCAGGTGGAGAAAATCCCAGATTAATCCAGGACGTGTTCACCTGTAGGCACGTCAGTGGCTAGGCAGAGCTGGTTCACTGCCACAGCCTCTGCACCTTTATATAATTCAGACTGATCCCAGCTGATGACCTTAACATTCAGGTCAGTGCAAGATGGACTGGATTGTCTCTGTCAGGCTACAGTGAAGCTGGTACCTTCCTAAAATTAATCTGTGCTCTAACTGCTCTTTTGGGCCAAGTGGATCGAGCTAATGCCATATAACATGTGAGGTCTTAGGTGCCATGAGCTTGGACAAGCCAAGGGCTCTGGCCTCCCTGACATTTTTCTGGCAGTCATCCTGCTGATTTAAGCTCTCAGTGAAAGGCAGGCTCTGGCAAAATGATCTCATGAGAAGCACTGGTCCTGTTGATCTGAGTGGTTGTGTGTCAGTCTCTGATGTCAGCTGGGGACTGAATTTCAGAACGTTTTCTTCTGTCTTCTAAGTCTTGAGTCTTTCCCAGACACCTTTGTCTTACAGCACTATCCAGATGTTCAGCCAAAGATGGAAGAGAAGGAGTTATGAGTTTTCCTTAACTCTCTCTCTATCTCTGGTGTATTTTTAAGCAGGAGATATCAGAGGTTTTGGGCTCTGATAGCTGCCCCATAACTATCTTGAAACCATGGAGCAGGAAGGACATGTTACAATATGCAATATAACAGCCATTTAGGTGATTGTGATGTAGCAGAAAGAGGCTAAAAGAATACAAAATGAAAAAAAAAGGCAAAAAATGAATTAATTTAAAAAATAACCTGTAGCTGTAGGCGTTGTGTCTACTTCCCGCTCAAGGCAATGTTTGATTGCAGCAACTCTTGCCCTAAAGTTGTGTTAGCCACAGCAGGGATTTTCACAATAAAAATAAGACATGAAAATAAATAGCAAACCTCCTCTGCAAACCTCTGTGATGGATTGAACCACATTTGGCTCCCTGTGATGGGTTGCTACATTTACAGACCGAGCTTTAAAATTATTAGTGACATTGATTTAATGCCTCTTTTCTTCCTGGAAAAATGAAGTTAATAATTAGCAACATGGTGTGAGTCAATGCTTTCTTCTATTTTTTTTTTTCCCCTACAGTTACTACTTTCTTCTTCTTTTTTTCCTCATCTGTCAAACACTCAACATTCATAATAATGTTGTATTCTTCTTCAGCCAAGGTCACAAAACTCTTTGTGGGGGCTAATGGGTGAGGCTTCCCAGTGCTGAGGGATGCTGAGCTGATCAGTGGGGAGTGCAAGGGTGATAATGTGACAGGCTGTAATTAATATATTCAACCACATTTGTGATATTGAACCTCCTTTTTATGGCAGTTAGTTTAGGGGGGTTTTTTTGATTTTTTTTTTCCTCCTTAGGTTTATCAAGGCTTACAAGAAGTTTGGATTGCCTCTTGAACGGTGAGTCCCAAGCTGGCCCTGCTCCAGGGGGGAATCATGGAGGCACATTGTGCTCCTGAGCACAGCCAGGCACACATTGCTCTGGGTGTTTGACACAGCCTCCACAGGCAGCACAAGCCTTTCTGTCCTGCCAGCAGACCCCAAGCACTGCTGTACACTCCCTGGTGTCTCTGTTGATGGGCACTGACGAATGCTGGCTGAAAACCAGCTGGAGCAGCCGTGGCTCCGGGCTGTGACACAGCACTGCCCTGCTGGCACAGTCCAGCCCTTGGGGCATTCCCACTCTGCCCAGAAAGGAGAGGGAGCAGCTGTCAAAACAGCAAATGCTACCCAAAACACTGGCCAAGCTTCTCTATGCACGTTAGCCTCAGGACTGGATTTGGAGCATCTTTCCATCCTCTATCCCTCCTGAAGGGAAACAAAGAGAGGTATCACCCTTGAATGTGGATCTGCAGAGCCCTGGCCCTGTGCTGGCTTTGGAAAGGTGTCTGGGCTGAGGCAGAGTTCCCTGAATGTATTGTAGGAGAAATTCAGTGCTTTTTCAGCTGGTTCTACTCTTCTGGTATGAAACACAAGGCTTGCGTGTGAGTCTTGATGTTGCTGGCTTCAGGCAGGCAAAAGGGACAGCAGATGGCAGCTTTGGACCATCAAATGGAATTAATGTGGAACTGGAAAAGCCTAAGGGAATATGGGACAGTCACAGAGGGTTCTTGTTGTCCCCAAGATAGACAGTTCTCACCTTTGCTTAGGTGCTAAAAAATCCAAAAGATTGGATCAGTTTTTCTACATCTGCACTGCAGCTGTTACACAAAAAAACCCCCCAAACAAACTGGGTTGTTTCCTGCACGAACTCAACTCGTGCATGTTTCATACATTCATATTTGTACAGCACTGAGCTGTGAAACAATTGAATAGGAAGTGATTGAGAGGAGATACTCTGTATCAAACACAAAACTCTCCCCGTTTCCCAGGCTGGAGTGCATTGCCCGGGATGCTGAGCTGGTGGATAAATCTGTGGCTGACCTGAAGAGGTTAGGGGAGCTCATCCACAACAGCTGTGTGTCAGCAATGCAGGAGTATGAGGAGCAGCTGAAGGAAAATCCAGCAGAAGGTAGGCCAGGGGGTTGTGTGCTGCTGTTAGGATGGTTTTGGGAGTCTTCCGTGGAGCTTGTGAGGAAACCATTCCCATGCTGGAGAGGGAGGCCACACTGTGGCCTTAGAAGCAAAGAACAAGAACACACTTAAACCACCACGTGTCTGCCAGGCAGCTCTCACCCACAGAGAGGAGCCCCTGAGCCTTCTGCTCAGACTGGACTGTGCCACCCAGATCTGTCCAGCTTCTGCTGGACATGGGTTTTGTGGAGAGAGGCTAAAGTGACCAGCTTATGGAATGCTGGGCCACAAAGCAAAGCAGATCTTATTTTAACTGCTCCTGGGGCTGGAAATCAAACTTGTGCTGTGTACTCCACAATAAAGCTGGATCCACTATTTCCAGAGCTGGAATCACCACCCACTCTCTGTCTGGCTGTTCTTTGCAGTTTGTTTGGACATACAGAGTCAGGGATGGATTTCCTGCTGGGTCTCTGCCTGTTGCAGCTGACCAGGACTGCAGAATCAACAGCTCCAGCATACTTAGAAGTACTTTTAAGAAAATGATACTGGGAGATATTTAAATTGCAGATCTAAGTGAGTTAGTGGAAAAAACCTTATGTTTTGTGCCTTATGTTTAAATAAGAAGTTGCAGGCAAGGTCTTAATCACTGTCTGTGAAGCCATTTTACAGAAACAATTCCTTCTGTAAGAGTTCTCTTAATTGCTGTGTTTCATTACTGAGCAGGGAAAGGACCTGGAAAGAGACGAGGTCCTACCATCAAGATTTCTGGTGTCCAAGTCAATGTGAAATCCATCATCCAGCATGAAGAGGAGTTTGAAATGCTGCACAAATCCATTCCCTCGGACCCAGAGGAAAGGAAGAAGTGAGTTTGGCTAAGTAGGCAATGCAGAAAGAGGCTCAGGGAATTTGGATTTTGTAGTGGAAAGAGAATAGCCTGGATGTGTGGATTTGCTTTATCCTCCACAGCATTAAAAGTAGCTCGTGTTTGAAATGCCTTTAGGTACCGCCTGACGTGCCGTGTCAAAGCTGCTCATTTTGATGTAGACTGGGGAGTGGAGGAGGATTCTCGCTTGTTAGTGGGAATTTACGAGCATGGTTATGGAAACTGGGAGCTAATTAAAACAGATCCGGAGTTGAAGTTATCTGATAAGGTAGGTTGCTTTGCTTGGTGCTTCCATTGGGACCATTGCAGTGCTCATAGCAAACATGCCTCATTTACTCCAAGAACAGATGTTTGTGTTTGTAACTACTCCAAAAATCATGATAAATAATAATGAGGAAAACAGTGACCTTCATGGAATGTTGCATGCTCGATGGAAAGCAGAGGTTGTGTCATTTGGTGAGCAGTACCAGGTGAACCACATTGAAATGATGCAGGCAGAAAATGGCAGTGCTGACATGTGTGGTTCCCTACACAGGAGAGGGAACCACACATAGGATAGGGTAGAAGAGGCTGTGACTTGATCTTTCCTTGAGCATCTCACAAGAAGCTGAGTGTGAATTTCTGAATGGAAATAAATTTTTCACAGATTTGACACTGCTTATGTCAAGGCTGGTCTGTGTTAGCTTTGGAGGGCATGGTTACACGACTGGGAATGGCAGCACAGCCAGCTGGAAAGCCTCCACTGCTCCTCTGTTCCTCAGTCATCCCCACAAGAACAGTTTACAGGCACCATATTGAAATGATCTGGGTTAAAAATAATCCACCATCCGTTGTGTCAGGGTGGTGGAAAGACTGTGGAAACTGTAGCACAGGGCTGAGGAGCACTGGGAATCTCCACAGCAGCTTTGCTGCCAGCATGCAGCATTTCTGTGACATCCCTGCTGGTGCTTCTAGCAAAGATCAGGCTCTGCCTGAGAGCCCTCCATGTGTGGAGCTCAGAAAGGCATTTTTCAATGGAAACAGCTGCCTGAGACACACCACCCATTTTCCAGTGAAGTATGAAGCAAACCTAGCTGGCAAGTTGAGATATTTCTCCACAAAGTGTCACCTTTCAGCCTTGTTTTTCACTAAAAATTGTGCATCTGTGCCTCTGCTGTAGTGATGTCTCAGGTGACCAGAGTGACTGGGCTGCTGTGGCCAAGCTGCCACAAACAAATCTGATGTGTCAAGGAGAGTGGACTCAGTTTTGCAACTCTAGGTCCCAAATATAGCTTGTAAAGGATTTTTTTTTTCATTCAAGAGAACTTAGCAAGCTTGCAAGCCTTAGCAAGCCTTGGGATCCTTTAACTTTTGCAGGATTCCAAGGGGAAGGATCCTTGCTTGGTAGGAGCTTTGCCTTTGGCCAGACAGGGACAGTCTGAGAGGGGGAAGGAAGGCTTGAGCCTTCTTGTTTCCCCAGAAGCAGGGCATCTGCTGCCCTTTGCTGGGCCTAGAAGAGCTGCTGCTAATTGTGTAAATCTTTTGTCAAGCTTTGTGCATATGTATTTTTTTTTCTGCTTTATCAAAGATCCTACCTGTTGAGACAGATAAGAAACCTCAGGGAAAACAGCTCCAGACCCGAGTTGATTATCTACTGAAACTGCTGAAAAAAGATCTGGACAAGAAGGAAAACATGAAAGATGGGGAAGAGGTGAGATGTGGCTGCTTGATCCTGGGGGTTTCAGGGGAGTGGTTGGCTGATGGCAGGAGACACTCTGTGTTCCCAGGTCACCAGACATCATGTATGTGAAGGAATATGGCCTCGTCTATTGTCTGATTGCATTGTGATATTTCTCATTTAAATGATAATCAATAAGGGGCAGGTTATTACTGCACTTACTGAAGGATTTGGGCTCATCAGGCTTCCTGCCAGCCTGCAGGACCTGCAGCTGTTTGCACAATGTTCAGGAGATGGGAAATATCCCCAGGAAGTAGCTGTAGCTATTTGCTTTCCCTGACTTGTTCTGTTTTTACCAGGGCAAGCTAAAGAAGAGGAAGCCACGGGTAAAGAAAGAGAACAAGGCTCCCAAAGTCAAAGATGAGCACGGGAATGAACTCTCCTCCCCTCGGCACTCAGACAACCAGTCAGAAGAAGGTGAAGTCAAGGTGAGTCAGCCTGGGTGAATTGTGGCTTTTCCAGGTTTCCTTGGGCTGTGCTGAGTGTCCAGCCTCACCTTGGGAAGCATTCCCAGCAAATCCCCCAGGAAGGAGTCAGAGGCACTAAGAGAGAATTCCCACAGGGCTGGCAAACTCACAAAACCACCCATACAGCTATTGGTGTCAAAGAAGGACCTTTCCCACCTATTCTTTTAGGTCAGTGCTTTAAGGGATTGGGGGCATCCCAGAATGGCCACAAACATCCACAAATTGACTCAGGGGAAAGGTTGTCTCAGGACAAAGCCTGTTGCCCTTATAAAGGAGAGAAAGAAGAATTGTTTCCCTCTCCTTTTGGGCACGTCGGCCCGTGGTGAAGCTGGAGTTTACCAAGGTCATGCTGTTGCTTAGAAAATGTTCAGTCTTTGAGTGGTTTGGCTTGTAGTCTGAGGCTTTTTGTTCATGTGCTGATCAGTATCTACCTCAGGGCTGAGCGTTCTGGAGCACAGCTGGCACAGGAGAGCAGGGCTGCTCTGCAGCTTGCCAGCTAGTCACAGAGTGGGGCTGATCTGCTTTTCATACCCTTTTGTCACGTTTTGGGGGGATGGCAGCCTCTTGAGCAGGGCTTGCTGTCTGCTTAAAGAGGTGCGAGGGTAAATCTGGATGGACCTCAAAAGTTGCCTGTGTTTTAAGGATGTTTTATGGAAGAAAATGTACATGAGGTGAGGGACTCCAACTTTGTGCTGTGACTGGTGTTCTAGGAGGATGGCTTGGACAAGAGCCCAGTGAAAAAGAAACAGAAGAAGAAAGAGAACAAAGAGAACAAGGAAAAGCAGACATCCTCTAAGAAAGAAAAGGAAAGTGATAAAGAGAAAAAGAAGACAAAAGACAAGAAAGAGAAGGTATGTGGTACTTCCAGGAGCAGCTCCATAGGGAAGTCCCTGAGCAGGACAGACTGTGAGACTTGGGATTCATTAAAGGCCCTGTGTGAAGGGACATCAGTGAAGCACAGTGGGGTGTGAGGGTATCCCTTTTTCAGCCCTTCTGAATTGCCACAGAAAGTAGAAAAGTCAATATGTCCTAAAGCTTCATGGAATGTGACCAAAACGGAAGAGATTTTGTCAGACTGCCTTTAAAGTAAAGTTCCTGTGACATGGATATGGCCAC
The DNA here is from genome assembly GCA_013401135.1 of Cettia cetti. NCBI lineage: Eukaryota > Metazoa > Chordata > Aves > Passeriformes > Sylviidae > Cettia > Cettia cetti. The sequence continues at coordinate 42,335 of VZUI01043245.1, forward strand.
AGAGCTGATGTTAGGGAAGAATAGAGAAAGAGCCTGGAGCACTCAGATCAAAGTTCTGTCCAGCTGTGATTTATCACAGGGTTGGCAGCTCCTTGTCTGTATTCCCCTTTAATTTAAACTCACCCAAATGACCCAAGTGTCCACACCATCAAGAACTGTAAATTGTCATTGTCACTGTTCAGGACTCAACAGAATGAGTGTTTCAACATCACTGGTATGCTGGAGACTGGAATGCCTCTTGAATTTTGGGTACAACTGCCCTGAGGCTGGGTGCAAATTGGAAGGGGGGTAAAGGTTTCCATAATAATGACCTGAAGTACCTGTCCAAAGAACAGGTATGTACTGCATGCCCAGTGTGTTTTGACACTGAGGTCATAAGTGCAAGCTAAGAAGTTTTGTGGCCTATGTAGGGGAAAGTTTGCTTTCCAGTGATTTTTGGTATGGCTTTGACTGCATATAATTCATATGGGTAAAAAATGTACATGAACAGACCATGATTTGAGAACTAGTGATATCACATAAAGTTGCAGATCCTTGTAGACATGAGACTATCCTGAGCTCTGTCCTTTGCAAGGGAGAGACACTCTTTATTTTAACCTCTCTTCCAAGTCTTCAACATTGGTTTCTCCCCATGATTGTGAATATGGTATTCATGTCCAAACTGTTGGCTCTGACTTTTCCCTGCTCTCTCAGGGATGATGTAAAGCTAAACAGAGCCATTGCAGCTCAACAGTTGGAGATTCTGGGAGGAAAGCTGTAGGAACTGTGCCCAGGTTTAGCAACTGCCAGTAACAATAGTGTGGAGGCTGTTAGTTGGGTCACTTGGGATCCTCCATTCTGGCTCATTGTGTGATGTGTGTAATTTGTCCTTGCAAAGCCTAAAGGTGGTGAGGCCAAATCTGGAAGCAAAGGGAAGAGATCGCAAGGTCCTGTCCACATCACTGCAGGGAGTGAGCCAGTCCCCATTGGAGAGGATGAGGATGATGATCTGGACCAAGAAACATTCAGCATTGTGAGTATTTCCCTTGGCCAATGGGAGGGCAGTGCCAAGAGCCCAGCAAAGCAGCCAAGGTTTGCTCAGATGTCATCCAAGGATGTGTTTTAGGTGTTGGGGAGTGAACCCCCTCCTAGTGCCCCACAGGGGTTTCCTCTGGCTGATCTGAGAGCAGGGCAGGACAGCCCTGGACAAGAGCTGCCCACCAGTGCTGCCAGCAGAGCATGCACCAGGGCTCTCTGCTTCAGCTGGCAGCTTCCCACTGCTCAGCTGGCAGCCCTGGGTTACAGAAGACCCTGCAGCCTTACATTCCCTCTCCTGTAGAAGCCAAGGAGCCACTGAAGCTCTTTCAGGCAAGGAAATGCAGGAGAGTTTTGAGGGTGACCTTGTAGGAGGTGCAGAGCTGTGTAAATGTTCTCACAGCACACATGCCCACTAGGCTCATTGTAAAAATTGCCTTTTAGTAAAAGTTGTCATGGCAGATTCTCCTTGACTGAAATACCACCTTTTAGAAGCTGTTCTCTCAATGCAAATCTCTGTATTTGCTGCAGGTCCTGTGGGGTTTTTTTTTTGTCTTTTTCTTTAACTTTTCTTCTGTGATGCACAAAAGATCCAGGCAGGCAGTCAAAGAACCTGTCTGATTTCCTATCTGTGTGCAGTGTTGATGTGCCCAGGCCACAAAAAATGGTGCTTTCATCTCATGTCTGCCAGTTTTGATAAAAACAAACATTAAAGTGACCAAAATGGGATTGGACAGGATTGAGTTGAGCAGTCTTTCAGTTGGTTGGTTCAGTGTGTGGAGGCTGGGATACACTTCCCTGCCTGCCCCAGGATGCCTGCAGGGCCAGACCATGAGTGGTTACTGCTTGCAGAGCAAATTGTTCCCCTCTAAAAGGCAGGGCAGGGGAGGTGGGGAGACTCTTGTCTTTTACTGATTGTTGTCTGCAGCTTGTCTAACAATTTGCTATTTTATAGCTGATTTCTCCTTGCCTAATGGCCAGATAAAGCTAAACGAGCTTCTTTTCGATTAAAGGGGCAATCATGTAGAGCCCTCTGCCAAATTAATCACTTTCTCCTCTCTATTGCTCTTCCAAGTGCAAGGAAAGGATGAGACCAGTCAAAAAAGCACTGAAGCAACTTGATAAGCCTGATAAGGGACTGACAGTTCAAGAACAGCTGGAGCACACGCGCAACTGCCTCCTAAAAATCGGTGATCGCATCTCTGAGTGCCTTAAAGCCTACACTGACCAGGATCACATCAAGCTATGGAGAAGGTGGGGGATCATTTTGTTTTCCTTAGCTGGCCTAGGATATTTTGAGATGGTAGTCAGAAGCTGCTGGGGGTTTTTTTGTGGATGGATGTGCCATTTTCCTCCTACTTAACCGATGAAATCTTGTGTTTTCTGGTCCACTCAGTCTGCAAAATCACAGAATCATGGAATGGTTTGGGTTGGGTTAAAAATCACCCAGTTCCAACCCCCTGCCATGGGCAGGGACACAGTTCACTAGACCAGGTTGCTCAGAGCTCCATTCAGCCTGAGCCTTGAACGTTTCCAGGGATGGTCTTCCATGACCAGTCTCAGGCGAATGTTTTGTCTTCAAGTTGTCTTGGTTTCATTAAAATTGATTTCAAAGCTAAATCACATAAACCACTGCAAACCTCTTTATTTTACTTTGGAGAACATGGTTCCAGCCCTCCTGATCATCCTGTCCTGAGCTGAGACTGTTTTCCAGAGAGGGTAGCATGAGTTTGATGTTGGTTTGGAAGCCACTGGCAGTTAAACTGCTGCTGTAGCACTTAACAGAAAATGTTCCTGTCCTTCTAGGAACCTATGGATATTTGTGTCAAAATTCACAGAATTTGATGCCAGAAAACTACACAAACTCTACAAGATGGCTCATAAGAAAAGATCACAGGAAGAGGAGGTGAGAGCTGAAGTGCTTTCCCTTTGATTTCTATCCTTAAAAGTTGCTGCGCTGGAAGTGCCAATTCTTTCTCCCTCTTACTGTGGGTGTTCTTTGTTGTTGTTGCTGGCAGAGTGTGATTTTCTCAACATCTAAACAGTCTGATTGCATTTGCCTTCTTTTTCATGTGGCATTTCTGGTCACTTTGTCCTGGCTGTTCTGACCAAACAAAAGCATTGTTTGGTGTGGCATGGGATGTTCAGTTGTCCTGTGGAGTGAAAAGCCTGGGCATGCTGCCCTGTAGAGATCAGGTGTAGAAGCAGAGCTGCCAAACTGTGCCCGTCCTCCACCACGTTTGTGCCGTTCCTGAGCACAGAGTTGGCTCACCAGATCCTCAAAAAGGCAGGAAAATCCAGAGCCTGGCAGACCAGGCCATTGCTCACAGTCTGGATCTTTTGGTGGGGGGGCAGCTGAGCTGTATCCCTGTGTTCCACCTTGCAGGAGCAGAAGAAGAAGGAGGACATGTCCAGCATGAAGAAGCCGTTCCGCCCGGAGCCCTCAGGCTCCAGCCGTGACTCCGTGATGTCCCAGTCTCACGTGCCTCACAATCCTCATTCCCAGAAGATCCACATGCCCCCTTCCCACACCCAGCAGCAGATGCACGGGCACCCACGGGACAACTACGGCCATCCAAACAAGAGACATTTCAGCAACACAGGTGAGAGCTGGAGAGCCAGGAGAAACCTTCCCTTTGACCTAATGCTCCCGGACACAAATCCTTCTGGAATTTGTGACTGGTCAGGTTTAAAGGTGATGGGATAGAACGTACAATACCACTGTACTTACTGCTGGGCTAGAAAACATGGTGATGTAGTGAGGAAAGAATGTAAGAATAAGATTTGTGAGGGTGATAAAGAAATAGCGATAAAGAATTTCAAAGAATAAAATGGGGCCCACATAGTTCAGGGAGGAGAAAGTTAAAGGGGCGTCAATACCTATTATTTCTTGGAGAATTCAGGGAAGTAAATGGGCTTAAACCAAAGCATGAAAGAGACTCAGAGCTGCTCTTTGCCCGTGGCAGACCGAGGGGACTGGCAGAGGGATCGGAAGTTCAACTACGGCGGCAACAGCAACCAGATGTGGGGCGGGGAGCGGCACCACCAGTACGAGCAGCACTGGTACAAGGACCACCACTACGGGGAGCGGCGCTCGCGGGGGGATCCCCACCGGAGCTCCGGCAACTACAGACCAAACAACCTCTCCCGCAAGAGGCCCTACGAGCAGTACAACAGCGACAGAGACCACCGGGGCCACCGGGACTACTACGACAGGTGATTGGTTCTGGTCTCCTCAGCCAGGCCGGGGGTGCTTGTGAGGGCGGCTGAGCGCGGAGGCCGGGCCTGGGGAGCTGATCTCCGTCTGGTTTTGTCTCCGCAGGCACCACCACGATTCCAAGCGTCGGCGGTCCGACGACTTCAGGCCTCAGAACTACCACCAGCAGGATTTCCGGCGGATGTCTGACCACAGGCCGCCCATGGGGTACCATGGCCAAGGACCTTCGGACCACTACCGGTCCTTCCACGCAGACAAACTGGGGGATTACAAACAGCCCCTCCCTCCATCTCACCCTGCAGTGTCGGACCCTCGCTCGCCCCCCTCTCAGAAATCCCCCCACGATTCCAAGTCGCCTCTTGATCACAGGTCACCCCTGGACAGGTCATTGGAACAGAAAAACAATCCAGATTATAACTGGAACATTCGGAAAGCGTAAAGTGACTGAGAGGGGGAAGCGCACGTCTGAAATACTGGGATTGGTGCGACGGTGGCTGCTTTCTCCAAGCCAGCAACGAGAAACTCTGAACATGCTGCTATCATCTGGCTGGGTCAAGGAGGATTTTGGGGGAGTGGGTGGAGGAAGATTTTCCCTAGTTCTTGATTCTGGTTTAGATTCCCATTTCCTTTCCCCTTTTTTACCATTGAACTGTTCTGTCATGGAACCAGCCTTGCTGCCTCGTTCTTTGTTTAGTTTTTGTTTTCTTCAGTCCAATGGACCCAAGGGAATTTTCCCCAGCCAGTGCTTGCTCAGAAGGAGAAGGCAGATCGATGTGCAGAAGGCTGTGTGCCTGCTCTGACTTGATGTTATGTGACAGGTGCTGCTTTGGGGTTGGGGACGAACTGGTTGGGCTGGGATTTGTGTGCCACCAGCATGGGGCAGTGGGAGGATATATTCAAGGAGGGACAGGAAAGTCCCTCAGCAGCCAAACTTGGTTGAAAGAGGGACTTGATGTCCCTGCAAAATGACTCCAAAGGAGCTGGAGCCATGCTGGTGACAATCCATCATTTTCCTGGCCATGTTATCATTTCCATGTCTTTATCCATTTCAAGAAACTGGCTCTGCTTTGATCGCTGTTGTGTCCTCTGCAGAAGAGATGGGGGATCTTCCTCCCATCTCCAGAGCTGGAACTGGCAAATCTAGACTCTGGGGGTAAGAGGGAGCTGGGATATGGGAAAAACCAGCCAACTTCCTTAGCAAAGGCGTAGTTCACTTCTAACCAGCAGGAAAGAAATTGGGGTGAGAACAGTATTTCCCAGTGAACAGGGCTCAGGAATTCATGACTAAACTCTTCTCTTCTGGCATGGGCAGCTTGGGTGGTCCAGGAACTAACAGATGCTGGCTGGGAGGTGCAAGATCAAAAGATGGCTCTGGAGATCCTGGAACTCCTAATCTTCCTGCCACTAAAGTCTCTGGGCAAATCACTTCCCACCGTGCTTCACAAAGCAGTGATCACAAACCTTTACTATAACTGAAGGATAACTGATGGTAGGACAAAGTGAAATAGGAATCCAGTGGAGTGATCACTGTTCAGGGAATGGTCACCTTCCTGCCACCTTTCCAGCAGTCAGCAGTGACTCTGAATTGCTAAAAGTACCTGCACCTACAGACCTTTTGTTTGTCTAAACTGGAAATGAACCTGAGGACTTAGCACCTCAGTGAGCAGGGAGAGAATGAGGAATTCAGGACTGATCTGCAAAGATTCTTGGAGCAAATGTCTTAGAGCCCAGCATGGCAAAGGGGAAAGAGGAATGTGCAGCCCAGCTCAGTGGACTTCAGGGCAAACACTCCAAGTATTCAGACCACAGCATTTGATGCAAGCCAGCGTTTGGCCTGGACACTGGTGTGGTGAGAGGGGTTGGTCGTGCACATACTGCTGGCCAGAAGCACCTTGGGTGATTATTTTTTTTCAGGCTGGAGTTCCCTGGAGACCACAAAGCTCTCCCAAGAGCCAGGCTGCCTTGAGCACAGTGTCTGGGGCTGCATCACCACCCAGAGCTCAGTATCAAAGACCAGCCTGTTCCAGAGTCCTCTTTGGTGGGGCACAGAAGCTGGGCCTCCTATTAAGATGCCAGTATTTGACCCTAATAAGCTGTGATGTCCCTTCCCCAAAAGACTGAGGGCAGATAGGTGTTCAGGGCTGGCTTCCTGCCTCCAGCCAGTGCCTTGGAAGGCACATGCAAACTGACACTAATCCTCCTCCATGCAGTGTATCCCTGGAAATCTGCTGCCATCGCTCCTCCTGAGCCCGCTGCTCTAACGGGACACAGGGAAGTGTTTTGTTCCCCTTTTGTTTTTATGTTGCAAGATTTCCACCAAATTCAGGGCAGTTTTGTTTCCTTAGGGGCACTTGCTGCCCTGATGAAGTGTTACACTTGTGTTTACCTGTGCAGGGCGAGGTGAAGGCAAGTCTTCCACAGTCCCTCTGGGAGGTGTGGGGGAGCACCTTTCCGTGGCTTTTCCCACTAAGCTGTGGTTGCAGGCTGTGGTATTCAACAAAGAGGTCCTTTCTTTTCAGAGGTATTAGCTTATAATGTGAAAATGGGAGCAGCCTCCGAGGGGCAAAGAGAATTGCTCTTTTTGTCACGGTGCAGTGCTGTCACGGTGGGAAGTTGGTGCCATACTCGTGTAGCAAAGGCAATACTGGCCAACCAGTGTTAGGGTTGGTGCAGGAAAACTTTGGATCCCAGCAAGAGGCATTTTCTGTATGGAGATGGGAGGGGTTCTGCTTATCCCAGGTTCCAGGGTTTTCCTTCTTGTGCCACGGCACAAGCTTTACCCATATCCCATGGAGAGCTGTCCCCACTGTCTGATGGTGAAGTCACATCGTGTCCACTCATGGTGGGTAGGTCTTTGCTGGGTTTGGCTTTAGTGAAGCTGGAGAAGGAGATTTGGGAGAAGGTCTTACCTGAGCACACACACACTTATGCATTTTATGTCCCCTCAGCATAGGGACCATAACCAAACACAATCACAGGGACGTGAATGGGATCAGAGGGGACACAGCCACAGCCATAAACTTCCCTGTGGTGTTTGTGTCAGCATCTGGTACAGCTCTTCCTTGTGAGCCAGCTGTGGGATTCCCTCCAGCCTCTTAGCAGGAAAAAGCAGTAACTTGCTGGGGTTCAATTTAAAAAAGAAAAAAAAAAAAAAAAAGCTTTTCATCCTGACCTCTTTGGAAATGGTGTAAAGTTATGAGTTCACATGGTGGAAATCCTGCAGACCAAAACCTGCTGTGGGGACAAGTGATGTGGTCCCAACCAAGATGGGCACGGAACCGAGTGCTGAAGTCCTTGTGTGAGTGGTTTGTGATCCACACAAAAATATTATTCTGCTTTCACCCCTTTCCTCCCCACCTCTGCCTCCCCTCTGGGGAGAGGACTCTTACTGTAAAAACACGGACTTTTAAACCTCTTGACTAAAAACAGTAATTAATATTAATTTATATTTGTGAAAGAAATGCCACTGTCCTAGTGATTTCTGATGTAAATATGTTGTTTATATAGTATGTATGAAATTTTCCTACATTGTAAAACTGCTGTACTTTTGATTCTTGTATATTAAAAAGTGTTACTGAGATTTTCAGAAGGGCCCCAGCATGGTGTCTCTGGGGGGGTTCCTGGGACAGGTCTGGGGGCTGGTTTGGGATGACAGGGCCCTTTCCTGCCAGCCACAGGCAAGCCACCATGGATTTTTTTGCTGTGCAGGAATAAGCATGTCCTGCTTGGCTGTTTTTACATAGTTTCACAGTCTGTGGTGATAGAGACAAGCCTCTTCAGATGGGGATTTCCAGCCTATCAGAAGGAGCTGTACATTCTCTAACCCAGCTCCACCAGGATTTCACTGGGATGATACTGATTATATGTTTATCCCACCTCCACGTTTTATGAATCTCTGAGGATGTGTAAATGTCTTTTTTTTTTTACCTTTTCTAGGGAGAATTCCCCTTTCTCTAGAAGTGTTGCTCCTGCTGCATGGGTGAGTTCTCCTCTCTGTCCCCAGCCCCTCCTGGGCAGGATGTGCCTCTCCCCAGGTGGGATGTGATGGCATCCAGTGGTTTGGGCTTTACCCTCCACTGCTCACACGGAGGCCCACACGGCAGGGATTGGAGCCATTTCTCCCAAGTTATAAAAGCTCATTGTAAAAAGCACTTTTCACACCTGCAGCCACTGGGTCCAGCCCTTCCCAGTCTCTCTGCTGTTGAGCCAAGTTTCAGCCAAGAGTGAAATTTCACAGCTGAGTTATATGCTCCTGAAAAATGGATTTCCTAATGGAAAGAATGACTGGCTGTTAGCCATGGGGCTCAGCAGGGAGAGGGGCTCAGCTGCAGGGAGGCACAGGGGCTGCAGGGAGCTGGGCTGTGTGTTATGTGCCTGGCTAAATCTACCTGAGGCCAGTGACTTTTTAATTTTTTATTTTTTTTTTAAGCAGGCAGGTAAGGATGTGGGCACCCTGATGCCAGGTGTCTCCCCAGCACAGCTCAGCCTGGCATCTCCCTTCACAGCCATGTCCATAGCACCACACTGAGACCAGTTCAATCCTGAAGCCTTCTCAAAATTGATGAGGAAACGACCCCTTCCCACCTGGCCATGGCAGGCAGGTGTGGTCAGTCCCACAGGAGGGGATCACCCATGAGGACACGGTCCGTGCAAAGCCGTGTGCTGGCACAGGGAGCAGGACAGCCAGCTCTGCCTCGCACCCGCCCCATGAGGGAACAGGGCTGTGCCTGGCAGCGGGGCAGAGCCTCTAGAGGGCAGCCGGGTCCCAGCAAAGCCAGGTTTTGGTGAACAGTAACATCCTGCAGTTGTGGCTGCTCCCGCCTCAGCCCCAGCACTCAGATGTGAAGCTCAGAGCCCAGGACAGTGGCCAAAGGCAGGCACGGCCAAGGTGGGGCTGGAAACCCACCCCAGGCCCCAGGTGGTGGCACTTCAGCTGGTGCCCATCACAGAGTGATGGGATGAGACCCTGCATCCCCCAGGGGCTGCCCCCTCACCAGCCCTGAACGTGGTCCGGAGCAATTTGAACTTCTCCCAGGTGCCACAGGGCCACCACTGCCACCACCGATGTCCCTGCACAGCCTGTGCCTTCCCCACTTAGCTCCTGGGGATGCTTTGCTGCCCTGTGTGGTTAATGGGGATGGGGCATCCTTGTGCCTCGGGGGTCACCATTCCCTCCATCTGCACTTTGTCCCACTGGAACATGCAGGTGCTGCTGCTCACTGTCCCAGGCTGGAGAGCAGGGGACCATTGGTGACCTCCTGAGAGGACAGTCAGTGAGGGACACCCCTGGTCCCTGCACTCTGGGCACTTTGTAGGGGAGTTTTCAGGTTCAGCCATTTCATTTAGCTAAACCTGAGCTCTGGTGCAAGGAATGGAAGGCCAGATGTCAATCACATCTCTGGTGCTGGGCATCATTGCATGGATTCACCCAAATAATGTGTTTTGAATTGGTGTGGGTGTCCAACCTTGCCCTCAGCATCTCCCTGTCCCCAGCTGCTGTGACAATGAGTCCCTACAGATTTCAAAAACTGAACATTTAACAGGAAAAAAAATGCAATTTTGTTTTTCCTCATTAGAGGGCAGCAACAAACGCAGCTGGGACAGGAGAGCTGCCCAACAAAAGGGAGAGTGGAAAGGAGAAATTACCTTTACCAGGATGTACACCCCGATCTGCCGGGGTGAGCAGGGGAAGGAAGGTGGAATCCACCGAACTCCACTGCTGCACACCTCCTTTCCCAGCAAGGCAAGGCTCTAATGGTTTATTACCTATACTTCCCCCCTGCATCCCCTTTTTAATTTTCTCATTTGGCTGTAGATAAATCAAACTCCAGAGCAGAATTCTCAGGAGAATTTAGGACAGAAATGAACTCTCAAGAGTCTTCAGGTGGAAGAAAGCTGCTTTGGAGTGAGTGCAGAAATAGAGCAACACTTGCATCCCGAGTGGGGAACAGCACCAGGCAACACATGGGGAACAAATGGAGACCCACTCATTTATTGTCAAAAAAACCTCAAACTTTACTTGCGTTTCTCTCAATAAATAATTTACAGTATTTACACGCGGTGACACTCCCGGGGGTCTCAGCGCAGGGAGGAGGTGGGGGGGCCTTTCAGAGTGCCCCCCCTTTGCCTATGGGGTTTTTTTTGTTTGTTTCCAAGTATCGGGTCCTTCTTGGCCACGCTTCACCTTTAACCAGAACTGGGTCAAACACAACCAAAATAAAGTGCTTCACTGTTTGCTTCTACAATAGGGATACCCCGACCACCCTGCACCACTGGAGCACCCACCTGGACAGAGGGAATAACCAGACTCTCCTTGGATGGAAACTGTCCCTAAACCACAGCCAATGGGGTGATTGTTTTATAGGAAGGGGAGGTCTTAAGGGAATTATTGACCTGTTGGCACGCTGTGGCTGGGCCAGCTCAGGCAGCTTTCAAGCAGCACTGTGTGCCCAGAGGGAGGCTGTGCACAGCTGCATTTAGCTGTGGAGTAAACCTCTTTGCCCGGACAGATTTTGGCTTTTGAAAGGTGTCTTTTGAAATTCTAGGGAAGATTAAAATTTGTTTTCTCTAGAACAAAGAAAGTTCAAATCAGCCTGGCTGAGCGTTAGTGCATTTTGGGAAATGAAACTGTCTGGTGCTGTGATCCAGTGGCTGCTCCCCTCAGCACCTCCAAACTGTGATATCCTCATTTCAAAATCTCCCTAAACAGAGTATCTGGGGCATCAGCAAACAAAGCAAGGAGCAAAGTAGTAAACACATCTTTTTGTTTCTTTTCTTTCCTTAAACATTTAAAAACCAATTACATCTTTTCATCTGTACAGTCACACGAGATCAATGCCAGGGCTCTATATATTAAAGAGACAATATAAATTACATCAATTGACACAAGTTTGCATTTCTCTGCTGCTTTACAAATGGAGCTCTAGAGCTGTAAGGACACAATGAATAGTCACGTTCAGTATTTACACCAGGCTGCCTCTTGGCACCAGTTCAGATGGCCAAACCAAGCCTGTTCCCACCTCTTTTGGTGCTAGCTTGTCTCATCACGCCCAGAGACCTCCCTTTTGAGAGCAGGAGGTGCCCCCAAGTGTGACATGTGTTTTGGGGCTTGTTTCTGGGAACTTCCCCCTGAGGAAAGTGGGGGAAACCCACCAGGAGGTCTTGAAGGCGCAGACCAAAGGTGGTCTTGGTGTTTGTTCAGTGAGCGATGGGGTGAACCACAGAGGAACATGGAGTGGAGGAAATGGGCAGCACTACGTGGTGGGGGAAGGAGATTATTGATGGTTTTGAGGCAGGGAACAGACACCTGGAGGCAGCTGGGGGGTCCTCTGCTGCATCCCATCTCCTGGCTGAATTCTGACATTGCCCCATTTCTGATTCAAGCCCTCTTAGGAGGGCTTAAGGTGCAACTGGTCTGCAATGGGGTTGCAAGTCGCGGCCCCAGGATGGGGAGCAGAGCAGAGACCTAGCAGCAAAAAAAAAAGAGCACCATGCTCCTGCTCCATCCCAGGGCTGGGCCAGGCCAAGCCACAGGCAGGGAGGGGCTGGAGGGAGGTGCAGGTGGGGTCTCCTACTGAGCAGCCACCCTGCTGCCAGTTTTAGGGAACCAGAGAGTGAATGGTGTGAGGAACTCATCCAATGCTGGGCAGAAGTTGCAGAAACTGCTTGAATACTGGCCAGGTTTCTCCCGTTGCCATCAAGAGTCCACCGTGGGTCCAGGCAGAGACAAGGGAGACAGGAGTCAAACTACTGAGTGAATCAGCCAAGTAAACTGGCTGAAATAGGGAATGCCTTTGAACCACAAAAAATGAAGGCCAAGGCTTGAGGAACGTGTCCTCCTTCCACCCAGAAGGTGCCTGGCACCAGCAGCCAAGCAAGTGTGGGATCACTGCCCACCATTTCGGCCCCTTGCACCACCTTCTGCAACAACAGGGCTGTGGGCAGAGCAGGACGTGCAGAGCAGAGCCCAGCCCTGGTGAGCAGGACATCCTGCCCTGCTGTGCTGGCCAGGCTCGTCCTCTCTCACTGCTCCGTGCCCTCCTCGTGGGCTCTGCTCTCCGAAGACAAAGCCACCTTCACACACGCCAGTGTCACAGTCCCCACGTGCACAGCTGGGACCAGGGGAGCGCTACAAGGAGAGTAGCTGCAAGGGTTCCCCAACACCCACTCCACTGGGAGCAGGAGGACAGGGGAATGAGGAAAGTCCAGACAAGGTACAGTCCAGCAAAAACTCCTGACTGGTCCCACTGGCAGCACATTCCTCCCAGGCAAGGTCTGGGAAGGTGGAGGACTTGCACCAAGAGAGAGACCGAGGTCTGAGGACAACCCATGCGGCTCTGACGTCCAACCTCTTGTTTTCCAACACCTGCATCTCATCCCCGGTTGCCTCCTGCTCCCCTTTCCCTTCTCTCCAAGGTGTGAAGGAGCAAACCTCTATAACAAGCACAACCAACACAAACACAGCAGTGCTACCCAGAGGGTGGGATGTGTTCCCGTGGGAGCCGAGTTGCCCGGGGTCAGGACCCGTGTCCTTTCGTAGAGGTGCAGCTTGTCTTTGTTGGAGTGAAGCATCTTCACGTCCTCAAAGGCATAGTAAGCAGCCAGCATGAAGTTGACATCCCCCGTGGTGAGGAGGTCAAAGACACAGGACTGGAAGTAGAGGTCCTCCACGGGCAGCTTTTCCCTGCACTTGGCCGTGGCCGTTTCGTAGGTGAAGGCCTCGGGGGGGGCCGCCAGGCTGGGCCCCTTCCTACGGGCACGGCCCTCGGTGGCCTGGGCCGAGCGGACGGCCTGGAAGTCAATCTGCTGGTTGAGAGGACACCCACGGAGGCACAGGTAGAGGCCCTGACTGTCCCGGTCCTCCACGGCGTTGACCACCTCCTCCGGCATGCGCACGGCGAAGGTGAGGTAGCGGCCCACCTGCCGCACCACGATGGTGGTGCCGATGTACTTGGCCTGGATCTCGATGTGCTGGCCCGACACCTTCTCTGTGATCTTCAGGCTGTTGGCTCCGTGCTTGTCCCCTCCGTTCTTGGAGCCGTCGACAAAGGCAGCGGGGAGCTCGTCCATCTCTGCCTGGTACACTTTCTGATCCACGCACTCCTGGAAGCTCTTGAAGATGATGGTGAGCTGTGGAGGAGGAAAAAGGAGCATGGTTACAGCCAGTGATGGCCACCTGAGAGCACACAGTCACCACCAGCAGTGAAATGGAAGGGCTGGATGCTCAGTCCAGACCTACAGCTCCTCCATCCTAAGAAGTGGCCCCAACTTTTGGCCCCCCCAGACATGGTCATCCTGCTCCAGCAAAAGGGTGAGGACACTGTGCAGAGATCCCACACCCAGAGGCTTGACTGAATGCACCACCTGGATCTGCCTGTTATCTCCAGGCCCAACACAGGAGCTTCCTTGCAGCTGGAGCTGGGTGGAGTATCCCTACTCACAGGCCTGTGGCAGCATGCCCGTGCACGCAGCACTGCCTTGCCTCCAGGGCTGGCAGATGGCAGCAGGGATGAGCCCTGACTCCCTTGGAGATGGTGGAGCTTCTCCTCTGACTCCCACGACATTTACATCCCAAGGGCTGCACCAATTTGTTTCCCTAACCAATTGCAGACCAACAGGATTTCTCCCATGGGTCCCCAAACGTGTCCTGCTCCATATCTCAGTCCCAGAGGCACACACATGTCCAGCCTGTTCCAGTGGGATGGCCCTTCTAGGGGTGACTTCGTGGTGGCCTTGGCAGTGCTGGGTTAATGCTGGATTCCATCTTAAGGGGTTTTTTCCAACCTTATTGATTCTGATTCACACAGAACCCAGCCTGCCTCCTCACCCTGGCTGGGCTCAAACACAAGCCCCTTTGCCAGAGGAAGGACTTCACAGTGCTTGTTCTTCCCTTGCTGGCCTGGCTTTTGGAGGGAAGACCTGGGGAGGAAAATGAGTAGAATTTGCATGTACAAACAGTACAAAGTACGTTTCCTCTTTCAGCTCCTGCAGAGTTGCTCTTGCACCTTTCTGCCCATGAGGGAGAAGTGGCAAAGGGGACCTCCTGCCACGTGGGCCCCTTGAAGGGGGAGACTGAGACCTGGGCAGAGCGGGGCAGGGCTGGAGAAGAGAGCAGAGAACACAAAGAGCCCCAAGGATCGAGGGCTCCCATCCTTTCCAGCAGCACAGTGCCCACAGCAGTGCTTCCCACAGCTCACACTGCAGGTCTCATGACTAATCCCTCTTCACCACAAGCCCGTGAGGCAGATAAGGAGAGAAAAGGCTCAATTAAGATGGTGATCCTGACATCCCAGCAGGTCCTGGGATCCTAAAGGATCATTTTCCTCAAGCCAGACTTCCTTGCAAGCTTCAGCACATTTTGATGTCTTTAAGTGGGTAAGGACTTCAGAGAATTGTTAAGTATCTTTTAGGAGGTTTGTCAGGGATGGGTCAGAACCTTCCTGCCAGCTCCAGCTCAGGATAAAGGGGTGACACCCAGAGCAGAGAAGCAGCCCCTGTCCTACACGTACTTCTCTCCTCTCCCCACACACAGGGAGAAGCAGAACTCCCAGACATGGTGAAACAGGACATTTTCCAAAAGCAAGTGGATGCCTCCTGCTGAGCCTACCATTTTCTTTGGCACAAAAAGTGCCCTGTTAGCTTTAGAGATTGTAAACCAGGGGCAGCACCAGTTCCTCAGCTCCAGGTCCCTCCTGAAGCTGGGGCTGTGACATGCAAGTCCTGCTGTATCACAGCAGCCCTTTTTCACTTGGGCTTTCTGTGCTTGCCTCCTGCCTTCAGGATGTTTATTTAGTTTGTCAAAGCACCTCCAGAACAGACTGTTCCCCACAAAATGTCTTGACTTGGCTGAAAACCACAGAGACAATTACAAGCCTGAGTAGAGGGGAAGACAGTGTGAGGAGCCCAGCTCCCTCCAGGCTTTTCCTGCAAGCTGGAGCCTCCCTGGAGGGCAGTCCAGGGTTTGTTTGGGCCTTGGAGGTCCACCAAGGGGTGCCAGCATCATTCCTGATCTGGCTGTTTGCAGCAATCTGGAGTCCCAAAGTGGGAGCCCTCTTAATTTGTAGTACCTGGCTTGGCCATGAAGGCCCCTTGAGGTGCAGCACCTCAGCCTGCCCACCATGATGGGGCTGGATGTGCTCAACCAGAAAGCACATTTCAGTGAAGGCTGGGGACAAAAGAAGGATGGACATCTGATAATGAGGGCCAAACATTCAAATTAGGAGAAGCTCACGCTCTGTATTACCCTCCCCAAGGAGAAGTGGAAATGGGGGAAGACACAGAGCAAAGAAAGGCTATCCTGGAGCCTCTCTGCCCTTGCCCACCTCTGTCCAGCGGGACAAGGCTCACCTTGCTGGTGGCGGTGGCCGAGGAGCCAGGCAGCACCGGCGTGTTGGTGACCTGCACGTTCAGGTAGTTATTGTCTATGAGCGGCCAAGCCCCCTGCACCTTGCAGGTCTGGAAAGTGTCCGTGAAAGTCCTGAGGTGGGGGTCCCCAAAGAGCCCGCAGTGGGTGTAGTTGGGGGCGGCCGAGTGCTTGTGAAAGCTCTTCTCGTAGTGGCAGATCTCGGGGCTGTCGGAGCGCTCCTGGCTGTCCCCGGGGGGCAATGTCCGGAGGCGGGGCTGGGACGTGGGGCCATCCTTGGAGCAGTTGTGCTGCACCATGAGATCGTCTATGCCATGCACGGCCGAGTGGTAGGCCAGGTCCCCCCTGCAGGTGCGGGCGGTGCGTCGGGTGCAGTGCGCGTAGGCCCGCAGCGCCGTGCAGAACTCCGGCGCCTCCTCCGCGCCCAGGTGGTGCGAGCCCGACGTGGCCGCCCAGAACTCAGAGTTGCACTTGAGGATCTTGCATGGAGATGTCACTGCGGGAGGGGGAGCACAAGGGGGTCAGTGCTGGCTTGCCCATGGGTGGAGTGCCCAACTCTACCCCCCCATCCGGAGGCCGCGTCCTCCTCCCGCTGCCCAAACTCATGACACCGGCCCGGGCGCGTGACGGGGCCTCGCTCACCAGACGTGACCCTCTCACATGACCCAACCCTCATGCATCAAAGCCAAAGAAACCACCAGGATCTGCCCCAACTGAAGCCAAAAAGGGAAAGAGCATCCAGCCTTTAGATGAACGATCATGGGGGGAAACCATGGTGTGGAAGAATGGGACATATTCATAAGCAGTGATGAGGGAGGGTCATTAACGTGGGGTGGAAATGCAATGGGGTTTTTACCGCCCTTTTAGGGTTTGACATTCTAAGCTCTGTGCTGCGTGTGTTACTGGGAGCTGCGTCCAGACTGGGCTTGGGAAAACCGAGCAGCATCACAACCACTGTGCCCAGGTTAGAGCAGGACCAGAGCCATGACCCACCCTGCAGCACAGCCAGAGGACATCCACCACCCCCAGCGCCGCAGCAGTGACCGGAGCAGCACTTGTCCTGTCCCCGTGCCTCCAGAAAGAAGAGGGAGCCAAAAAACCTCTTTCTTGACGTCTGTGCGGCTCAGCCCAGCCCTGGGAGCCCGTTCCCCACCACAACCCGCTGAGAGAGAACAAGAGGTGGAGGAAAAAAACCGGCACAGCGGGTGCAGGGATGCCAGCAAGCTCCCGCCTCCCCTTCCCACCCGCCCTGTGCTGCCCAGGCGGAGGCGAAGCCAGAGGCTGCAGGGCCTTTGCCGGGCTCAGCCGCAGCCCTGGTGCTTCCTGGCAAGGCAGAGGGAGGCAAAGAAAACTCAGATCCTGTTTCTTCCCCCCACACACAACGTCTGCTCCCTGGGGCAGTGTGGCTTCCCTGAAGCAGACTTGAAAGCAGCTGTGCGAAAAGCACATGGCCACTGCTGAATGTCGCAGACACTGCTCTGCCCCTGCCAATTTGGAGTCTTGCTGGGTGAACCCAGGCTCACACTACTTAAAATTCATGGCATTTTCCTTCCTCTCCTCTTAATCGACCCCCTTGGAGCGCTTGGAAACAGGATGGGTTCAGGCAGAAAAGGCAGCAGGAGGAGGAGAGACAAGCCCCACCATTTCCAGATGCTTTCATGGTGCCTTTTGCAGGCAAACCCATATATTCCTGTCTTGGGACTTGTTTAGAAGGAGCCTGGCAGGGCATCTGTGCCAAAAGCATCTCAGATTTGTTTAGAAAGTTACAAAACCCAGTATTGTTTCAGGGAAAACAGTACGCTTGAATTTTAAACATCACAGTGCTGGAAACCTAAACAGAGTTGGTGCTGGAAAATCAGAAAGGGAGACTTAGAATGTAAAACACTTGAGCAGTTCGGCTGTGAGAAACAAGCCTGTCTCCTCTCTGTTTCCAAGAAGACTGAAATGCAAATAGGAAATGGTGACAGGTCCCTCACAGTTTTAAAATTCATGTTTAATAAACTCAGATGCTAGCAACAGCACCAAGAACCTGCGAGCTGTTTGGTCTTGGCAGCATCCCATTTAAACCTGCAAGAAGCTCTGTGGAAAGCCTTTAACTCATCACTGACCAGAGGTGACTCATCAAGGTTCTGACCTGGCACATGGCTCATGTTTCTGCTACATCGTCTGCATATATGGGTCAAATTTAAAGATGTTTATTATTTCACACCCTCTCTTGTTCATCCCAGGAGTGTGGTTTTCCTGGACAGTCATAATGGAAGGCAGGAGTCAAAACAGCACCAGGAGTGTGATCAGTGCCACCACTGCTAGTTATCCCAAACCCTTGTGGCACAGGCAATTAAAGTCATTGCTCTCCTAGTTGTTATGCTAATAATGTACAGCTAGAGGATGCCTTGGGGTTTGTGTGGCAGAAGGTGCTGTCACTGCAGCCCCACCTGCCCGCACAGCCCCAGGAGGAGCTGGAGGACACATCCCTGGACACGCAGGAGTCACACACCCCACAGCTCAGTAAGGGCATCAGGATGCACTACACAAAGCATCCCAGTGAGCAGCTTGCAGAGTCCTGGCTGCAGCACTTTGCCTGCTCCAGCTTTTCAGCTGCTGCTTAGAGGGGATGTTTTTAGTAGGAATAAACCCACAGCCTCTTGCTCTTTAAGGACTGTGAGAAACAAGCCTGGATGAGGCTCACTTTGATGAGATGAACGTGAGCTGCGGCTGTCTAGGGACAGAAAGAGCCCTGCTAAACAGCCCCCCAACACCCAGTGCTGGACACATCCTGGTGCTGAGCATCCCCCGCTGCTGCTCTGCCCGGGGTCACATATGTCTTTATAAGGTACTGAATTAAACAATCCCAAGCGAAGGGAGGGCAGGGAAGCCCATCTCCTTCCTCCCTGTGCCTGAAGGGGGAGCGTTCTGCTCTAAGATGTTATCGCTCTGCTTTTGGCACCCATCCCCTTCTGGCTCTTTCACTCAGGGCCCCATATAAGGCCAGATCTCCAAGCGCAGGTGCCCCGGCACTGGGCGGTGTGTGAGCCCGGCCCTCCCCGGCCTTTTCCATGGACATTTCCCCTGCCACCCTCATGGCAAATCCCTCATGCTGCTGGGGAGGGACCACAGCTGACACAGGCTGTGGAGGAGAGCAAACACGACCCTTACCCCTCCCTCCCAAGCAGCCTTGCCTCGTCCCCTCTGGCAGAAGCTTTGGCACGGTGGTGCAGGCTCATTTGTACCCTGGCCAAGCAACGATGTTTATTCAATTTCGCATAATCTATTTTCCATCGACTCACAATGGTTCTGTTTTTCAACCGCAGATGACTTAGCATGGAAACAAATCCCTCTCCAGCAGGAACCCAGCACGGCTCTCCTGGGATCTGTGAGACATCCCCAGGTCTGGGTGATTTCTCATCCATGGCAAAGCAGCCTTCATCTCACAGACAGGTGACTTCAACCCCTCTAAGCCGCGTCCCAACCCTCCCCATGATCTTCTTTCAAGGCCTTGGTGCCACTCAAACCAGAGAACAAAATTTCCTTTGTTACCTTGAAACCAACGATTTCAGAAAGTTAAAGCCAGAAAAAAATACCCCAGAAAACCACTTGGACTAGGACAGCCCCCTCCCATATCCCCCATTTGTTCAGGGACACTTCCCGTGAGGACTCCTGAGGTCTGTGCCGACTGAAAAGCCACCCCGTTCCTGGGGCGGGCTGTTTCAGGAGTTTATCACTTTTACAAAACACGGGTCTTGGTTCTAAGTGGATTTTATCTGACTTCATGGTAAGGACATAAAAAGAACCAGCGTTTTTCTCCAAAGCAGTAAAAGGTCCGTTAGTAAAGAGTGTGCTTCCCACAAAGATATTTACACACTGCAATCAAGTCCCTTGTCAATCCTCCAGATAAGGTAAATGGGTTGCACTTTAAAGTTCTCGCTGGAAGGTGTTTGCCCAGCCCAACCATCAGATCTCCCTCCAGCAGCCTCGTTTCCTGCACAACCTAGCACGCCGACAGGACACGGGAATAAAGGACATGCTCACAACTCTCCCGAGGTCAGCCCTTTAACCAGGACACCGCATTGAGCAGGGAATGAATTGCGACCTTTTCCTGAGCTCCTGCTTTGGAAAGCCCTGGTCCTCCATTCAACAACATTCCGTGGACCACCCAATACACTCAGGGTTCTGGGGTACCACACAACCCCAGTCTCACCGTTCTGCCCTCGTCATCAGTACACTGCATTACCTGATGTCAAATTAAGTTTTCAAACATAAGCACACACCTAACTTTAACAGCATTTAATTATCATTGCCCCACTATTCTCCCTTCAGCTGGTGTCAAGTAACCTGGATTTCATTTAACCAAAACGGGCTCTTTCAGAAAACTAGCATAAAACCAACATTTCATCTATTCTCCTGTAATTCCTGTAACAAAGAAAATTACTGGAAATTAATTTCTGTAAGCAAAAGCCAATTCTTTTAAGACTCTTGAATGCACGTTCACCAGACCTGTTAATTCTAAAGTGTTCACTGCTAAGCAATGTTTTTTAATATCCTCTTGGTTCCTAACGGGCTGGAAAGTATTTCATCACCCACATGTGATGCAAATACATCATCCCGCGTTTTTCCAAATACATGGATTGAAGTGTAGATGTGCAAGCCTCACACATGCAGTAAAGGGCCTTTTTGGAGAACACAGTAAAACGTAATTACCTTTGGCCTCAGATCTGAGCACCCAGACTTAGGCTCCTAAACACATATTTATTTAAGTAATCTAAATAAACATATTTATGCTGACACCTCAATAGGAAAGGCACGATTCTCCAAGGTGCTAAATACCAGCAACATCTGCCAGCTTCAAGGAGATGTGGGCTGCTCTGCTCACAGGCAGACAGCAGTCACCACCAGCATGAAAATGACCCCAAAAGAGTTTAAAAAAAAAAAAAAATCACACTGCTCCTTAAAAACACGGCACAAGGGATTGCTTCCAGTAAGGTTTCAGGAGTCCCACGCAAAAACTGAGGGAATGAACAGTGTGCTTTCCACCCAGCCCATGGTGATGTTCCTGTCCCAGGGGCCGTCTCCATGAGCCATCCCTCATGGTGGCCATGCTGGACCCACACCTTGATGCCCGATACTAAGTAGGATTTTTTTTTACCATTAGGGTGCTGAGACACTGGCACAGGCTGCCCAGAGAGGTGGTGGGTGCCTCATCCCCGGAGACATTCAAGAGGTCCCTGCCCATGGAAGGGGGGGTTGGACGGGGTGACCTTTAAAGGCCCTTTCCAGCCCAAATCATTTCGTGATTCTATTTTATGACACGGATCAGCCGGCGCCTTGTCACACCAGGGAGAGAAAGGAGCGATTCGGTGCGGCCGTGATGGATGGGATGTCACGGGCAGGGACAGCCCTCCCGCAGCCCCAGCGGGCACCGTGGGGCGAGCAAGACCCAAGGGCCACCTGACCCAAGCTTGGTGAAAGGATTTATGCGGGAAGGCAGCGCCGGGCTCTTACAGCGACCTCCTTTGAACTGTTAATCAAGCACAATCTTGCAGAATAATAGCCTGGTTATTATTGCCTTGTTTGCATAACAAAGAGGCCCAATAAAACTGATTTGACTGTGCTCAGAGGGGGTGTGAAAGATCAGCCCTGAGAAAAGAGCTGCAGGAATGCAGCAAACTGCTCCAAAGCCTCAACCCAGGAAGAAAGACAATGCAATTTGCCATCAAGAAAAGCCCAATAGACCAATAAATTACCCATGTGCAAAGGGATTAGATCAGGTTTCAGTTGCACCGAAGTGGGGGGAGGACCGGGAGGAGGGAACTGAAGGAGAAAAATAAACCTGCCTCTCTTAAAGAGCCGGGGCTCGTATTTTGCAAGGGTGTGCGTGGGGTGGTTAGCTCGGAGGGTCCACCTTCCACGCTGGGGCCGCGGTTATGTGCTCATTCCCACCGATAAAAGCACCAGATGCATTAAATCCAGGCAAAGGCCCTACTGCATGTACGATAAGGGGATTCTAGATGTACCCCAGAGCACACCTCAAACCACGCAGCTTTCTTTAACCCAGTCATTGTCTTGCTCAAGAGGATGCTGGGGGAAGGAGAAACCAGTTCCTTGAAGTCAGAAGAGGGACACAGAAGGCTTTTTCTCATTTCAGCCCGTGTCAATCGCTACAGCATCCGGAAGACCTGCCATGGCCAACTCCTCTCTGTCCTCAGTTCCGAGTTCACGGCCCCCCATCTCTTCTCTGCAGGCATCGCAGAGACACGGGGCAAGTACAGGCAGGAAACCAGCAGAGTCAGTGTCTTCAGCAGCTCCAGCACAAACTGCTGCACGCTGCCGAAGGAGCCCTTGATCGCTGCTGTCACTTAGTCAGCTCTTTTGGCTCCAGACTCGGCTTAGGCTGACCCGGCATGCTCCGCGCCAGCCAAGGCAGCTCTCCCCAGCCCCCCGGCTGCTCCTCCAGGCTCCCCTCGGCATCCTGTGCAGGAATAAAGGGGAGCAGACACCATCGGAGAGGGCACCAGCCAGGGAGAGAGCTACCAGCAAACCCTGGGGAGTTCAGCGGGCATGATGGGCTGAGAGGGGGAACCAGCGCAACAGACAACGCAGCAACAGAGTCACAGACTTTGTTCTCGAATCTTCCTCCAGGGATTCGGGCCTTAGCGCTGCCTTTGCTGCAGCTGTTGAGCTTTTGCCTGCTCAGAGGAAATGGTGCCAGTGGGTGGTTCAGAAGATGTAGGTTTTACTCCTCCACGAGCTGGTGGATGGAGGATGAGCAGGGAGGGAAGCGATAGGGCAGTGATCTCCTCTGGCTCTTCATCTGCAGAAGGGCACTAACAAAGCTGGCTCTCCAGCACAGGGTGCTGCAGGTTGGGAAGCCGTGCTGGAGCTGCACACCTGACTTTCCCCACTGGCAGTGAACCCAGACACTTTCACCAACAGTTCCCAAGAGCTGCTAAATCTCCTCGGGCAAATGGTCCAGTTTAGAGACAGGACACTTAAGGATGTCAAGGCTTTCACCTAAGATAAGAGAGGTGAATTTGCACTCTCATGCCCTGCATGAAGCATCACCCTCACCTTTCTCCTCAGCCACCCCCACCCATGTCCCCATCCCTCTGGAGCAGCGGTCCCCGGATAAGGTCACCTCTGCCAGCCACCCCCACCGCTGAGTGTTTCAGGTTTCCAGCAGACATCACTCTCCCCACGCCAAAGCTGCTTTCCCAGGGTGCCTTTGAAGGCAGTGCTGCCACCCACCAGTGCCCGGGGGCCCCCCAGGTGTGGCAGCGGGTCCCTCTCCCTCCTCCCCCTCGCCAGGGCCGCGGCAGGGCTGGCAGGGAAACGCTTTCTGCTCACAGGTGTGGATTCCCTCTAGGAATAATCATCCTCGCTGTGCTCTTGTGAAATTTCAACCCTTCAAACGCAGAGGTAAATGAGATACAAAACGAGGAGATGGAGAAAAGCCTGGAGCACATAAATCTGGATGAGGCAAATTTATACAATGAGATGTCTGCCAAAAAATTGCGGCATCTCAATCAGAGGCGTTGGCTTGTGCAGGGTGTGGGGTGGCAGCTGCCCGGCTGGAAGGCAAGAGCCCCACAAGCCCATCAAGACACCTGACTGATGCTGGAGCCCCACCTGGGGATGGCAGGGGACCCTGTGGATCCTTTCCTGCAGGCTGGGCTCCCACCCAACACCAGACTCCCGCCCCATGGCTCATACCCCATGGAAGCCACAGTATCTGTTCATCTTTCACAGCCACAGACTTTCAGAGGTTTATTTATTTTTAAATGCTGCCTCTCCTGGGACTCAGGTTTTAATTTTAAGAGGAAAAAGTAACTTTCTAACTGGAACCCACTCCCTCAGTTCCACTGCTCCCCCACTTGTATCCCAGCACAGTGATGCTTTCTCATTGCTGAGGGCTGGCAAAGTTCAGAGTCATGTCCTGCCACATGCCCATGTCATCTCAGAAAGGGCCAGCTGGAGTGTGTCACACAGCAAGAGAAAAAGGTAGCTTGTCCAAAACCCCAAATGCCATAGATCATTACTAAGGCTTTGGGGACCAAAGTCAACAGCTGTCCAGGAAGGAGAGGAAACCAGGGGAGGAGAAAATTCTTTGGCCTCAAGTGAAGCTTGCT
Organism: Cettia cetti; assembly: GCA_013401135.1. Classification (NCBI taxonomy): domain Eukaryota; kingdom Metazoa; phylum Chordata; class Aves; order Passeriformes; family Sylviidae; genus Cettia; species Cettia cetti. The sequence goes on from VZUI01043245.1 coordinate 66,051, forward strand.
CTCTGCCTGACCCATAAAACCTGTATGTCAGGGACAGCTCTGTTCGCTGGGAATTGAATGGCCAAACACTCCTGAATGCTCATGCAGTGCAAAGTGGGACTTGACACCCTTCTGAAGGACCTGCTGTCCCTGCAGCTGTGGGGACATGAGACCCTGGCCACCCCACACACCACGGCCAGGCCGTCAGACAGAGCGGCTCAGTCTGTACCAGGGCTTCGTGTGTGTCGGAGCCAGCTTGTTCTCTGCAGTGAGAGCCCGATGACTTCATCAAGGGGATGGCATCTGGCTTTGCAGTTGGCTATAATTCAATTCTCCCCCTTGCTGCAGGAATTTCAGCTGGTGGAGCAGTGATTTACTCAGCCGGGCTGCACTTGAGTGCAAAGCAATCTTGAGGCTACAATCGAACGCACTGTTATTTTGAGAGCTCATGGACAAGGGAATAAATATCCTCTCTTCTTTTCATCCCAGTAGCTGCCAAGTGCAGGCTATAGAGCTTTTTAAAGGCATTTAGGAGCTCTCCTCTGACAAGTGCACTCTGGATGCTGTGCATGGTCAGGCAGGACCCTGCCTCCACAGCTCACTCCTGATCTGTCTCATCAGGAAGGGATTTGCTAGGACAGCCAGAAACAGGCCAGGGCACCCCCCTCAGCTGCCACACCACAGCTGCATTTCCAAGCAACCCCCATGCTCTCCAAAAACCCTCACCCATCACCCCAGCACACATCACTCTTGGATTCCAGCAGCCCTGAGGTCACTACAGTCCCCTTCAAACCACCTGGGACCCTGAGGCTCTTCTGGTCCTGGCCTCCTGCACTATCCCTTACTCCAAGTTTGGTGTCTGCTCCAACAGAAAAAGCAAATCAAACTCATCCAGATGGATCAAAACCCCTCACATTTGACCTTTTCCACTGTCTCACCAATGCTTATCCCTTGGGAGCAGTAGGGCTTGGCTGTGGGATCCCCTGAAGGACTGACGGGCTGAGGAGGGGCTTGCTTGGGCCACACACTGCCATGCCAGAGCCTACGGATGCTTTATGGGATGTGCCCATCAGGGAGCCAGAAGAGAGACCACAAAACTCATTGTCACTGGGGCCGCAGCCTGGCTCTCCAGGGACAGCAGGTCACTGCAGAGCCCGAGAAGAGCCCCCAGGTCAGGAAGTTTTTATGGTTGCCCAGCCCTGTGAGCACTTTCATGTGCACATCCGACTCAGCACAGCTGTCCAGGCCACAGAGAAAGAAACCTCAGCTGTTCCCATGATAAACCCAAAGTCATTCTTAACACTGCCTTGTCCCCAGTAACCAAGGGCCAGGAATTCCACGATTTTCTGTGGAAAAAAGCAACATATCCACCCCATCTATATTAAAAACAAAGCGCCTCCTTCCAGCCCTGCAACGTTCTTTGCTGGCAATGGCAGAGAACTGTTCCAAATACGAGACCAGCTCCCTGTTCCAAGTACGAGACCAGCTCCAAGCTTGCAACAAAACAGGGAAGCCAAAATACTTCCAGGTTTACGTTTGAATCCCTCCCTTCTCCTCTGCCCTGACAACTTCCCGCACAAGCACGTTCCTCCTCTGCCTCCACCTTCCCCAGGATGGGCTCCCTGTTCACAGCACTATGGGGGTTATTTTAACCTCTAAGCTCCCCATTTCAATTTTGGCTTAATGCTGCCATTACCTCCCTGCTGCTGAGACAAAAGCCATTTATTGACTGCTCTGATACACCTTCAATAGAGCTGGATCCTTATCTGGAATCCACGGCGCTGCCTGGATGGACCAACAGCAGAAAACTCCAAATTTTTATGGAGGCAGGAGTGTATTACAGCCAAGACAGCCAAGCTGGAAACAAACAGGGAAAGCCAAAGCAAACCTGAGCCTGCCGCACCTGGGGCAAAAACACCCAGGGCCAGATTTTGGAAGTACAAAAGGATTTGCAAGAAAACTAAGCACAGCCTGTACTGGGAGGCATAGGTTTGGTTCACCCAGGAGATCAGGGTATCAGCTGGGAGAGCACCCATGAGCATCCAACACTGGGACTTGGCACAAGCTCCAAGGTTAATTTCTGCCAAGGAAACTGTGCCCAGACCTCCTTCCCCAGCTGCCCCACGGTCACCCTGACCCATGGCCAGAGGATCCAGCCCAAGGGCACGGGACGGTGAGGGCTGCCCAGGAGGCAGCAGGGCGAAGCCACCAGTGTGAGAGCAGCACAAGCAGGAATCCAGCCCGGGCTGTGAGCGTAGGGGGGGGTTAAGCAAATAAATAAATAGGGCAGGACTCGGCGAGGCACTGATCTGACACGCCGAGCACCCGCTCGGGCAGCCTCCAGCGGCCCTGCTCACCTGGGGCTCCCAGGAGGGGTGCGAAGCCTCCTTGGTGCTGGGAACCTGCTGGGAACCCACAAATTCCCAGGAAGCATAGGGAAAACGGGGCAAAAGGACATGGCAAGGGAATAAATCCCCCCTTTTTTCCTACCTTCCCACCCACAAAGCTTTCAAAAAAGCCCCCAGCCTGCTCGCAGCCCAGGGCACGGGGAGCCCCGTCTCCGCCTGCGCCCCGCTCCCGCGGGCTCTGGATCGCCTCGTTCTGCCAGTTCTTTGCACCTTATTTGACTGCTGAAGGGAGAATCAAACAAAGCAGCCAGCCAGATCTCCTATCAAGTTCTTTCTTGCACCGTAAATCTCACAGCCTCGACGCTTTGCAACTCAACCGCTCCGAAAAGGGCGTTAAGCAACACATATGGGAGCAGCTCCAGAGTTTCCAGAAAAAAACCAAACCAGGGGGTTCAGCTTGCAGCCTGCTGCTGGGAAGTTTAATGGGAAAAGTGGGGTCCCACAGAGACACCTCGGTGCTAAGGGCAGCGCAGAAAAGGTTTTCCTGGAAGAGGGCGAAGAGGGCAAAGATGGGAGGAAGGGCGTAAAGCAGTTATTTATTTATTTCCTGCATGTGTGTGCAAGACTACTTCACCTACGGTTATGCAAAAGAAAGGCAGAGGCGATTTAAAAATTAATAAATTAAAAATTTTTAAAAAGCAAAGTTTTACTAAACTGAAAAAAGATATAGGGAGATTTAAGCCTTAGAGCTTTTCTTTCTCCCTCCTGCTTTCTCTCCATTTTTTCCCCCCCCTTGCAAGTGAAAAAAAAAAAAAAAAAAAGAGGTAAAGAAACTGGAGAGTTTTGGAAGGAACAAATCCGCCTCTGTGGACTGGGTTTCCCCTCCCCCAACAAAAACAAGCACTCAGGGCTTGAAGGAATTTGCAGGCAGAGATCTGCCAAAAACATTGTGAAAAACTATGGGGGATTCATTGGAAACAGATGGCGTTTTCAGCTGTAATTCTGAAATTCTCCCCTTTTCTGACACAATACAAACATCGGGGCCGGGGGCGGCGGGGGGGCCGAGCCCCGCGGCGGGTGCGAGCGGCCGGCCCGGGGGTGCCGATGCTCGCGGGACCATTTGGTTGCCATCCCGCCCTCGGACAGCACAACAGCTCCCGGCCCAGCCTGGGCAAGCTTTCCAAGCAAACGAGGGTGCTGAGCCCCCGGAGCCGTGGGGCGGTGAGGGAGAAGGGGCGGCCGCCCGCAGCGCCCGCGCATCCCCCGCCCAGGTGCGCCCCGCGGCCGCGCTCCCCCCGCCGGGGCCGTGCGACCCCCGGACCCCCCAGCGACCCCAAATCACACCGCAAGCACCCCCCGAGCCCCTCCGCCACCGCTCCCTGCCTCTGCCCTCCGCGGGGGCTCGCAGCGCGGAGCCCACTGCTCTCTCGGCAGAAATTTAGGATGGGGGTGTCCATGTGTGGGCTCCCCCACCAAGATCCCCCCTTCCTTTCACGGCACCCGGGAAGGGGAGAACAAGGTAACCTGGCGCTGTCAGGAACACCTCCCCGCTGCCTTCTCCGCTTTGATTTCCACCATCTCCTTCCTTGTGGGATGAGGAGCGGGCAGACAAAGAAGATGAGGTCAAGGAAAAACACCCACCGCAGCTGCTTGGGGATCGGGGAATTGGGGATGCACGCACCAAAACTGAGCCCCACTTGCTTATTTTAAACATGTGGCAAACTGCTGCGAGGAGAGGGAGAGGGAAAGAGGCCCAGGGACAGGGGAACGGGGGCGGCGATCCAAGGGCTGCCAGAAACACAAGGAAAAAGTCTGCAAAATAAAGAGGCTGTTCCTTACCTGAAGGGAAGATGCAGAGAAAGACAGGGAGGATTTGGAAAAGTCCCAGGGCTGTGGATCCTGCCCCTCTCCCCATACCCATCCATCCAGCTCGAGCTTTAACCACTATCCTCTCCCTGGAAGAAGAGTTTAAAAAGGGGGAGAAAAAAAAAAAAAGGAGAAGGGAAGAGAGGAAGAGGAGGGGAAAAAAGGGAAAAATAAATCAATCGAAAGAACTCGGGGGAAAAAAATGAAATCAAAAGCCCCGCATGGCTCCGCGGAGCGCGGAAGGCACGGGCGGCCCCAGCTCCGGGCTCTGCACTGAAAGATTACACAGACTTTTTCTCCCTCTTCTCCTCCTCCTCTCCGTCCCCTCCCATTACAACCCAGCCCCAGCCATCAATCATCCCGCTGCCTCCCAATGCCGGCATCCTCCTCTGCGCCTCCTCCTCCGAGCCGCCCGCCTCCCCGGCCATGCTGCGGGAAGGGGCGGGAGCGGCCGCGGCCATGGGAGCCGGGCGGGGAGGCAGCGGGGAAAAAAGAGCCGGGGAGAGCCGGGCCAGGGGCTTGTAGCTGTGGATGGCGCCACCAAACTCTGCCGTGCCACGGGGGAAGGGGGTGGCGGTGGTCCCACGCAGGATGGCCAACGGGAAGGGCTCTTTATGTCTGCCCGCTGTCGCTCATCGCAATTTGGTGGCAGTTTGGGAGATGGGCTTCCTCCCACCCCATCGGGTCTCAACACCCACTGAGCCTTCCTTCCCTGCCCGTCTCCCATGGGCCTACCAAGAGCGCTTTGGATCGCCCAAAAATTAAGCGATTTTGGGTAAAGGGGCTGTCGTACAGCAGAGGAGGGAAACTGAGGCAGGGAGGCTTTAGGCAGCTGGTGCGGGGTAGGGGTTGTGACAGTGACACTGAGGTCCCTGGCCTGCTTGGGGATGGCATCCCCCCCAGCACATGGAGCTCCTCCACGTCTTCCCAGCCCTGGCACCATGGTAGGTGAGAGTTTCACAACAGTTCCAGGTCGTTCACCCGCACCTGCACTGGCACTGGCAGCACTGAAGTAACCCCAGGTGACTCAGAAACAGCGAGTCTCAGAGATCCTTATCACTGGCACTCCTTGCATACTGGGACGGCTGTCAGATACCCCAAATGCAGCTGTCAGCCCACCAAGGACTGATGGAAATGACTAAACAATACCTGCACTCTCTCAGGACCCCACCACTGCCTCCTCTGAACCTCCAGCCCACATACAGACGTGGATGTTCAGCTTTCACTGGGGGACAGTCTCACCAGTTTTGTAGGGTTGTCTCGGGGTCTCATTGTTAAGCCTCTCTTAGAGACCCTCTGGGCAGTCCCAGGCAGGCACCAACCCTGGGAGAGCCCTGCCTGCTCACAAACCATCAGATGGAGCAGCAGCTTGGAGCACACAGGCCTTTGCCTGCTTGGTTGCAAGATCCTGCTCTGCTCTTCCTCCTGCAATGCCACAGCGCGTGGAGGTGAGCAGATTGGATCTGCATCCCCACCATCCCAGGGCTCTGTGCCACCCATGAGAGGGCTAGGCCAGGAGGAAGGCATCCACTTAACTTGGATCTCTTAAAATTTTCCCTTGAGGGATATTTTAGCCACAGTGAGCTAAGACCACTTCTGAATGAGGGTACCCATGGGTGTAGGCTCTAATAACTTCCCTGTTTTGGATCATTAGCTCTCCTTTGATGGTGTGTCCCCTTGCCATCCTGATATTTCATCTCCTTTCTTTTGGGGTTCTTATACAAAGAATTAAAGAATGCTGGTTGCTTTACACCACCCTACTCCCAAGACACACCCTTCTCTGTAAGACCATGCATCTTTCCTCCTGCAGGTTGGTATAGGCTGGGATACTCTTTGACATTTCTTGTAATTATTCTTGGAAACCTCCTTTTCTAGCTCATAAACATCCTTAAGGATTCTTTTTTGAGTGACTATAGCTTAAAGTCTCTAACAAGAGTTTGTGATCTCCTCCCTATCACAGATTGAATCTGTGATCCAGTACAACAAATATCCCATAGAAAGAGGAAGATGAGATGGGAATAAATATCCAAGAAGCTAAGATATCTTTTAACACCTCTTTCTCCATGAGGGGAGTGAGCCCCCATGCCTCCAAATGAAGGAGGAGCTTCTCTGGGGCTTTATCCAGGCTGCAACAAGAATTAAAACACTGCAGCTTTTCCATCTGGGACCCAGATGGGATCCAAAAATCCTGTGGCCTTGCCTGCCTAACGGAATATCTGTCTTGGTCCTGCTGGTCCTGGAGCTACGTCCACAGAAGTCAGAGAGAGCTCTGTGTGCAGAGGAGCTGCCAGAGTGGGCAGAGCTGGGCAGGAGATGAAAGCTGGCAGGCCGGATCCAGACCTGTAGCAGAGGCAGTGTGGGAGGAACGCCAACTCGAAGCACCTCTTTGTGGGGGATGTCAAACAGGGGCAAATATGTCCAAACCCTGCCAGCTGCTCCTACCACCCAAGAAGAAATGTCTGCTGATGGGATGTGTAGGCAGCTGGAGCTGAAAGGGGCCCAGGGGGAGGAGAGAGAGGGTCTGTGAGCTGGGGAGAGCCCAGTAAAGGGGTGGGGGGAGATCCAGGGGATGGGGTTTCAGACCTCAAATCCTTTCCTCTTGCTCCTACCCTCTCCTCTTGCAATGCGACTTTTGCTTTTATTTCAAAATGAAAAACATAATTTCTGCTGTTATCCTGAATGATGACATCTAACATGATCTGTTTAACTTAAAAAAACTCATCTGAATGATGAACTTTTAAAACCCAGCTGTTAAATAGCTGCTGGGAGGCTTCTTTGATGGTTTGACCTAAAGCACCACTTTGGTATTGCCATTTTGGGGCAGGCTGACACATTGCAACGATAGCCTGGAATCCAGTCTGAGGCATTATAGTTAAAATAAGACCCTTGATGGAAATTCTGCCTTTGGTGTTGGGAAAACTGTGCTGCCATAAAGCAACGGTCGGATGCCCCTGGCTCCAGTTTGTAAAAATTTCTCCTTGATTTTGCTCCGTTGCATCATGCATTGCAAATGGGATTGCTGTTCTTGGCACGGATCAAAGCAGCGGATTTCACTGGAGAAAACAACAGATGTGTCCAAACCATAACTTCAGGGAGAAAAGGCCCCAAATAAGGTGTGTTTCTGAAATCTGCTCCCCCTTACACGTTTTTGAAATAAACTTCACCTTTCTGTTCAGCTGAATCAAAGATCTGGACTTTAAATCGCCTACTGAATCAGAGGCTGTGTGAAATTCAGATCTCTGCTCTGCTTAATGGGGATATCTAGGTTTGGAAATGTGGAGTGACTGCATTTCCCCCGACTTCTTTCCTTCTCAGAGCCCGTCCAGGACTCCTGCTCAGGCAGCCCGATGCAAACAGAATGTGGGAAACCACCCACCACTGAAATGCAGCCACTGCAGCGGCTCAGCTCCGGGGCACAGGCACCGTCCGTGGTCATCTGCACGTTGATTGCCGTGTTTGGTGTCTTTGTGGAGGGGTGACACAGCCTTCTCCGAGGTATTTGCAGGATGCTGGAGGAGTCACAGTTCCCATGGGACACTCAGCCGGGGATTGCTGGGCTGAACTCTCCTGTTCTCTGCCCTGTGTGGCTTTTCTCACACCGTGGCTGCGGGCTTCAGTGGGGCTGAGTGAATGTGGCTGATTTGAACCCGGAGGTTTGCAGATGAGGGCTCCCCTTACAGCCTTCCTAATGGAATCATTCACTACCTCTAATTATATGGCTAAAATAGTAAACACTCAGAAATCTGAGGGCTGCAACTAGTAGTTAGAGGAATGGATGTCAGGGCTCCTGGTCTGCTCCTGACTCTCCCATGAACTTTCTGTGTGGCCACTTTTCACACCGCTATCTCCACACTCCTCGTGCCTTTGCCTGCTCTGCCTCAGGACACGGTGTTCAATTCATGGCCTGTCTGGGATAAGCCATAATCACTCCTGCAGGAAGCTAAGCCTGAAATGCTCTGCAGGGATATGTGAGCAGCAAAAAGCAAGCTGCTCCTTAAAGGAGGAAGAAAGGAAGTTTGGAGTAGAAGCCCCCAAGTTGTTGTCTGGAGAGGTTTGACAGCTGATCCCAAAATGCTAGTGGAAATAAAAGCAAATGCTTGTGCTCTGAACAATTCCCTTACTAAAGAAAAAAAAAAATTAGAATAAGAAGAAACAAAAAACCCCCAACATCTTTATGCAGTAACAGCCACCTCTGATGTCTGCAATTAATTTTAAAGTCCTTCCTTTTATTCATCATTCCATTTTTTATCATTTTGTAATTTCCCTGGCTGACCAAGCAGACGCTGTCCATGAGCTGTGCACCCAAAGCTGCCAAATACACATCTAAATCCCCTTCCCTACCAGTGTTTCCTTGCAGGTAGAGCAGGAAAATGTCCCCCCAAGATCTCCTTAGTGCCCTGCACTGAACTTTGGCATCAGCTGGACGGGGCAGGCACAGGGGATGGCACAGAGCTGGGCTTTGAAGAGTGACCCCTCCTGCGTATCAAAGTGTAGAGAGGAGTTTGTTGGTTTATCTAAATCCTCCTTCCCACAGCTGCCCCTGTGAACATCAGCCTCACCAGGCTGGCTGTGTAAACGAGTTGTGAAAGGTGGAAAAAAAATACAGCTTTGTGCCATCAGTAAATAAAATGTTAGAACTCTTTGTTGACCTGCATCCTTGCATCTGCAGAGTAACTGATTATCAGCAGATCCCACTGAAGTCACAGTGGGTAACTTCTCCTCAAATTGCCTGCTCCAAGCCCACAGCCATAAAAATCACCTCAAAATGCTGAAAAACAGTCAGGCTGCACGAGGAGAAGGGAAGATGGGCTGGTGGAAAACTTTCAGTCTCACCCATGACAGAAAACAAAACAAGCAGGGATATTTTAAGGCAAGTAGGGTTCATCACATCAACTTTTTTTTTTTTACTTGTAACATTCATTTGTGTCTCTCCCTCTCCCTTGCTTGCAAAGCGTGTGGTGGGGGTGTGGGCTAATTCCTCCATATGGGAGTTTGTAACCATCCCTGTTCAACAGTGTTTGGAGGGCTGGCTGGAAATCTGTATATTTAATTCTCTGCAGGGAGCTGGTCTTCTTGGCCCAGTCTCCTTTTTGGGGTAGATATCAAGCAATATCACTGCAGTGTATCTTCTTCACATCTGGGCTCCCCTCTAAGCAAAAATAGAAGATGGGCTGGGAGGTTCCCAAGAGCAAGTTCAAATGGCCAAATGTCAGCTCAGCAGAGAAGATGGATAAGCCTGAACTGCCAAAAAATGATCAGAATCATAGAATCACAGAATGGTTGGAGTTGGAAGGGGCCTTTAAGATCATCTGGTTCTGATCCCCCTGCCATGGGCAGGGACACCAGAAGAATTTCAGAGAACTGGATGTTTATCAGCAGAGACTGTGTGATGGGATGGTCTTTCTCTGCTGCTTTTAAAAGCTCCTGACATCTTGAGAAAGTGCAAACATAGCTCACTAATTCCCCTCCTCTGACTGACAGGTCAGCTAAGGACATCTCCTCGATCCTTTTGAAAGGTGGGAGATGGCATAGAGAGTTTGCAAGCCTACATCTGCAGCCCTTTGAACAAGGGGTGTTTGAAGGATCCTCTGGAAAAAGCTCTGTGAAACCCAATCACCTTTGCCAGGTGTCCTTCTGTCAATTCGTGGCAGCAGTGGCCAGAAATACAACCCAACACAGGATGCTTTTCCTGTGTTCTCAGTTGTGAAACCCTAGGTGACAGTGTCCTCAGCTAATTTAAAACTTTGTCCTGAATAGCAGAGAAAGTGACATTCCTTCTTATTCCTTCTCATGGGGGGAAAAAAACCCAACAAACCCAAGGAACTTTAATCCAGCACTTCTATGGGTATCTTGGCAAACAAAAATGGGAGTTTTTGTGGAGAGGGAGCATCTTGGAGTTGGCACCAGGAGTTTTCCTCGGTGTGCCTGACTGCGGCTGGGCTGGGTTGAGGTTGGGCTGGGATTAAAGCTGAGACTGGGGCTGGAGCTGGGACTTGGGCAGGGTTGGAGCTGAGCTGGGACTGGGGTGAACTGGGCTGGTACTGGGCTGGACTGGGATTGGGCTGGGCCGGGGCTGCGGCCCCACTGGGTGGTGCTGTTATCCCTGCGCCGCCTGTGAAAGTATCCAGTTTATAAAATAAATGCAATCCAACGCCGCCTTAAACCACATGACATAACAGCAGCTTGCGAGCTCCCATTAAAATCTCAATTTGGGGAAATTGATTCTACCTCTGAGCAATTGCGATGCAATTACTCCAACAGGCAGCAATCAAGAATCACATCAAAACAACACCAAACTTTCATCTCCTGCCTCACAACCACCACCACAACAAAAAGCACCTGTCTTGCAAACGCAGCCCGGTTTCCATAAATATATGTAATTTTTACGAAGGGCAACGTGCATGTCCTGGAGTGGAAGCCCGGACAGGGGCTGCTCTGGCTGGTGCCTCTGAACTGCCCTGTCTGGCGGCTATAATCTGTCCCCCGCGTCGCCCGGAGGATGTTTTGGGCTATTACGGGCTCAGGACATCAGGAACGAAGTCGCTGCCCCTGCCCTGCCATGCTCCAGCTGCCCATCCTCTCCCTGCGCACAGATGTGCCCATCGCAGCCGTGTCCCACATCTGTCCAGCTGTCACCTTCCCCCTTCCTTCCCCCGCAGCTCGTAACCCCCCCAAGCACTTCGCCACCAGGGCGGTTCAGGGGAAGCTTTGTGTCCCCGCTCGCGTCTCGGTAACCGCGATCAGCCCCGGGATGAGCGAGCCGAGGGAAAGGGGGAAATATTGGGGAGGATGTTTACGGTCCTCATCAGCGGTCTGCAAGGAATTACTCGATTGACTTAGCGCAGCAGGGAGCAGCTTTAGTGGCAACCATCAGAAGGGAGGATAAATGAATAACCTCATGCACGCCAGCTAGCGCCGGGCCGGGCAGGGAGCGCTGCGCAGGGGAAGCGGGAAGAATCGAGGTTTTTTATAAAAAACGGCCGGGGAGGGGGAGCCAGGAGGGGACCGGGAGCCTCAACAGGTCCGGAGGAGGAAGGGCCATGCAGGGAGCCGGGGGACATGCGGCCGGGGGGCCCCCAGCCTCCGCCCCGCTTACCTTGGCGGCCGCATCAGCCTCTCCAGCCCCGCGGGGGTCGGTGCAGGCAGCGGCGGCTTTTTTAATTATTTTTTTTTTTCCAGGAGGGGTAAATAAAACAAAAATAAAAACCGAAATAAAATAAAACCCAAACGAAATAAAATAGTAAAATCCCCCCAAGGGTCGAAGTGGGGGTGGCGGGGGGGTGGAGGCCGAGGGGCGCGGGCAGCCCCCCGCCCTGCGGGCAGCCCCGGCGGGGTGCAGGCGGCCTCGCTCAGCGGGACGCGGGGAGCCGCATCGCCCTCCCGGAGCATGTGAGAGGCAGCAGAGGAGATAGAGCCAGATAGGGAGGTCCCCTCCCTCCTCCCTCCTTCCCTTCTCCCTCCTCCCTCCTTCCCTCCGCGCACGCTGAGCAGCGTCGTTCGAAGGAGCGGCGGAGGGAGGGAGGGAGAGAGGGAGGGAGGGAGGCGCAGCCCCGGCCCCGCGAAGGGGGGGCTGGGGGTCTCCGCTGCAACACCCCCGACCCCCAGCACCCCCTCTCCGTGTGCAGGCAGACAGGGCTGGGGGACGTGGGGGAGGATTTCAGCGTTTTCCCGGAGAGGTGGGGGATGCTCCACCTGCAGCAGGAGGGGAAGTGGGGTTTGGGAGCACCCCCGTCTCCTGCCCCTGGGCTATGTGTAGGTGCTGAGAGCATCTTCACATTGATGGGGGATTGTGACAAAGACTGGGACTGGGGTGGGAGGAGGACCCTCAGCAGGACTGTGTGATGGGGAAGAGATGGAGACCCCAGGCTCGCCAAAGAGCGCCTCAGTGTAGTCACCCACCCCAGCTGCCCCAGCACCCAGCATTGCTGACAGCTGGCAGTGTGGCAGCTCACCCACAAGCCTCCCCACCTCTCCTGGGGTGAGCACCCATCTCCCAGAGAGGCCTGTGGGGGCTGGTTTTGGCAGGCACGGCTACCAGGGCGATGGGAAAGCTCTGGGTGCTGGGCTGTGCCAAGGAAAGTGTCAGACACACAATTAATTACTGCAGCCCCAGAGCCACAAACACTAAATATGCTGTTGCCGTAGTGTGTGGATAATAGCAGCCCTTTGCAAAGTGTTTCTTTCTCCCCTTTCTCCTCTGTGTGCAAGAGACAGCGACTGTAGAGAGCAGCTCTCCACCGCTTGATTAAGTCAGCAGTGAAGACAAAATGTGCCTGAACAGCTCAGGCTTAAGGAGGGATTTGAGTGTGTGTAAGGTACAAATTAGAAAATGGATGTGATTTAATCACAACAAATCTAAACAGCCCTGCTACAGATACCTAGCCATCAAAGAGGGCTTTCTCTTAAATATGGACACAGTGAGTGTACAGTCCTGACAAAGGAACAGCGTGTTTGAGGGTGAGTAATTAAAGCAGGAACAGAGAGAAGACTGGGGAAAACCTGATGTATACCAGATAAGTTATCAGTTATAGAAGGAACGGCTTCCTTCCGTAATAATTATTTGCCAATCAGTCCTCAGTTCTGGATACTGTGGTGTCTGGACACCACAGCAGAGACAGAGCAGCTTCTGTCAGGCTTGGGATGCTGCACAGACAGGAAACCAGGCGCAGGCCCTGCCTGGGAGAAGGTAAACTGCTTGTTTGGAGGAGCCCAAGTGAATGCAGCAGACAAAGAGGAGGGGGGAGAAGTGATGGCAAGCCCAGGCCTTCCTGCAGGTGTGCGCAGTGTGTCGGGCTGGAGTCCCAGGCTGTAAAATACCGCACACTGGAGCGTTACTAATCCCAGCTCCCGGGGACTGTGCCCCTGCTGGCCGCGGGGGCATTGCCGCCGCAACCGCGGCAGCTTTGGCTGTGCTGGGGAAGGGCTTCCCTGAGAAGACAAAGCACAAGACAGAAGAATGCTAATGCACAGGGCGCTGAGGTGCCTTGGTAACAGCAGCAGAGCATTGCGGCGGCAGCAAATTGGTGCTGAGCCCGGTTCCTGTGGGGAACCAGGAGCCCCCAAGCAGGGAGGCTCCAGCAAAGCACAGCTGCATTCGTGGGAACTCTCAGAAGTCTCCGCTGGCCACTTCCCCCAGCTCTTATCAGCACGCCCGTTAATCTTTGGCATCACAACAGGAGTTGGCACCTCCAGTTCCAGGTGCAAGGTGCATGTCTTTGACCTTGCCATTTCCTCCATAAACACCCTGTGAGGTGTAGGAGCAACAACGGCCCTTCATGGGCTCCTTCTGCGTGAGCGTGGCCCCTCTGGTGGCAGCAACACCCGGGGAGGGGGGCACTGGTGGGTGACTTGGGGTCCTGGGACAAGAGAAGGACTCTGTAGGGGGTAGGCTATTGTCCTTGCAGGGAAACTCCAAGAATACAGATGTAAATTCGGTCCCCATGTGTAAAGCACAGCCAGGTTAAAATTGGATGCAGCATATTCAGCGTATTTCCCTTTTCTTTGCTTGTCTGACGAATCCCCAGTCTAGTGCCTGTGACCACCAGTTTCTTAGTCCTGGAGATGAATTTGCCACTCTGCCTGTGCAGGGACCTTCCTGGCCACAAACCAAACAAAGCAAATAATGCCAGTAGAGTTTGTCCTTCCAGAAATGATTAAGACAACACAAGTGAACAGGCAGTTAAAGGAGGAGCTTGGCCATGGGAGAAGAGGAAGAGTAGCACGAGACCCATTATCAGGAGGCAGGTGGCTGTCCTGAGAAGCAGGAGGGCTCAGGTGACCTGGGGAATATTGATGGGTTGGGACATGCTGTAGAATCATAGAATGGTTTGGGCTGGAAGGGACTTAAAGATCATCCAGTTCCAGCCCCACTGCCATGAGATATGTGGCAGAGATCACAGTCACTGACACTGATGGAAATCATCTTCAAGAGTTTGTGGACATTACCAGGCTGACATGCAGGTGCAACTGAGAGCGTGAGACACCCTGGCTTTTCATCTGCCATTTCCATCCATGCATGAGGATTGCCTAAACCTATTATTTTTGAAGGCATTTTCCATGCTGCAGCTATCTTCCTTGACCTCTAAAAGATCTGGCTGATCCTGATCTCAAGATGAAAGATTGCCACCTCATGGGCTGTGAACACCCGTCTGTGAGATTAGGCCCTGAATTATTAATACAATCAATGACTACCTCTTTTCATCCTGGAAGAGCACAAAGGAAGGCTTCGGGGGCCCTGAAAGGGAAGGAGGATTCTCAAGCAAAGGGGAAGAAGTCACCAGTGGAAACTGGTTTTCTTTGGGTGGAAACGCCTCCTGCGTCTGTTTCACTTTGGAGGCAGGAACAATGGCATCGTTCAGGAGGTGACAACCCAGCTGTGTTGGTAGGGCTGATGGTGGCACTGGGAAACCTCCCATGGGGAGTGTGTCCCCAGGGGAGGGCATCCTTCCTTCCAGCCCCTTTCCTGCATTCAGTACGTCATGGGCTGCACTAAAATGGGGGCCCAGAGAGTTTGAACTGCAGAACCACCGGGGAGAGGAGGAGCTGGGGAGCAGGGGGAAGTGTTCATCCTTCCAGTGCCACAAGCTCCCAACAGCTACACTCACAGGAGAGACCTGGCCTGCAGGCAGGTGTCAGAGCCTGTGTTTTGTGGAGTGCATGGTGGGCTTCCTTCAGCATGGGAAGGATGTGGATGTCACCAGACTGGAGTGAGGGATGGACTGCAAGGCAGTGGGCTTGCTGCCTGAAGCACAGCAACCTTTCCTTTCCCATCTTCCCTGTGGAAGCTTCAGTGTGGAGGTGTTGTGACCATGTTCTGCTGGGTCTCTGTCCTGATCCTTACACTTTTCCTTGGGTGGAGCCTGGCTGACCTATTTGAGACATTTTGATGATATTGGTTCCTTTCTCCTTTCCCTGTTGCATTTGGGAGGAAGGTACCATGGCCCCGTCCTCATCAAGGACCAGAAAAAACTCCCCAGTTCTGAGCCCCAGATAGAAAATTAAGCTAGTTGGAAACCAAAAATAAAATACTATCTTCACTCCATTTTTCAAGAGGTTAAAAAAAAATTATTGTGCTAGTGAAGCTATTATTTCTGCATGGATAATGTAAAGCATTTCTTCAGTGCTGGCCAAAATGTCTGAGAAACATTTTTTCCCCCTCCTTTTCATTAAACTTCATATTAACATTGCAAATAAGATAAGAAAAGAAGTGTTCAGTTACAATTATGTAGCGCTTTGTGATCACAAACAGATTCTGTTATCCCTACTCAGGGGGTTTCAGAGCTGAATTTAGCTTCTTTCAGAGTACAAAGTTGAGCTCAGCCAAGACTGCTCTCCTACTCTGTACGATCCTTATCTGTGCTCTGGTCACACAAGGGACCCATGGCAAGCCAGGCTGCACAGCCAACATCTCACACATGCATCAGCTGCCCTGGCTGGGGACCAAACCTTTTTTATTTTTTTGCCTACGCAGCTATTTATTAATATTCTTCTACCTATTAGTTTTAAACTGATGCTTGCTTCAAGCGTCAAAACCTGGTACTGGTTCAGCTGCAGCTCTGATGGGCTCATTCCCAGAGGTGTGGAGCTCTTCACTGTGGCTGAAAGTGAGCATCTATGGGCTCTGACCTGGTCAGTGCTGTCCTTTCCAAAGTAGGGCCATGGCCCATGGGCAAAGGCAGGATCCTTAGCAGGTGGAAATATTTCTCCTCCCTCACCTGTGCTTCTAAACTCTCTGACCTTAAAGTATTTGCAGCAGGCATGGGAGATGTCCCTTGGGTTCAGCATGGCCATCCTGTGGTTAAATTTAGGCATGAGTTGAAATACCTGTCTGAGAGCCTTGGAGTGACATTTACAGTAGAGTGACATTTACAGTACATTTACACAACCCCTGGCACTTCACGGACTTAAGAGAGCAATGCAATCCACAGTGAATGTGAAATTCAGTGCCAGACTGTGCATGGATAAAGCTACAGGGACAGAGAGATGGACAGGAGTCAAGTGCATTTGGACTTCTGGAGAGCAGCCCCAGCTGCTCAGGGCTTCTGCTGTCATTCCTTGACTTTATGTCACAAGATGGAAAGAGCAGAGCATGGAAGGTCAGTGGCAAGAGGATGCCCTCTCCACAAAAATAGTCCTTTGCTGTGCTACAGAGCTCTACCTCCATTTCAAGGCAGCTGTTAGAGAAACATTTTTGCATCATTATGTCTCCTAGAGTGATCCACGAAGAGTAGCTTAGGGAGGCATTAGGGTTTTATGTGAGTTTAGGTTGCAGTTGGCAGTTTGTTCCTAAAATGCTGATTAGGTTTGCTGCAGACAGTGGTGCGTTAGAGGCAAGTGTGGCTAGAAGGTGAGGGAAAAGTCACCTGCCAAGCAATTTGGAGAGCTTAGGCCTCCCCAGATAATTCAGTTCCATCAGGTGACTCGTGAAGGACACCACCAGAAGAGTCTCCAGCTCAGAAGGCTGCATCTGGAGAGTGAGTGGTGAGGTAAAATTAAATTCAATTGAAAAGTTTAGCTAATTTTGGGGTTGTTCTGGAGAGATAGTGTTAATTTCAACATCAATCGCTAGAAATAAAGACTAATGAAGGTCTGAGCTCCAAAAAGCAAGGGAGCAATGTGGAGGGTCTCAATACCAGCAAAAGGGCATGAAGACCCCGAAGAAGCATTAAATAATTAATACAAATGTCTGGAGGCACCTTAGACCTTTCTCCCTGTTTCAGGCTATGCGATGCAGGGAGATTAGCCAAGCATCCCAAACCCTTGTGCCCCGTGCAGGGCTGATGTCCCCCGTCCCCGGGACCAGCCTCCCTCCCTTCGCTGCCGGGGTCTCGCTGTCACTCCCTGCTCCGCTCCAGCGCCTCCTCACCGGGGGAATACAAATTGGGCAGCACTGAAGCATATGGAGGGGAAGAATGCTCAGCTGTGAATTTCGGGGATGGGTATTATACAAACCCAGCCACCAGCACGTCACCTTTTCAAAGGCTTCAAATCCGCTACAAATTGCTTCTGAATGACAATGGGAATTTCTCGCCCTTCACAAAGCCCCCCGTATTAGCATCTTTATTGGAATAAACTAGCTAATTTCTGCAGTCGAAGGGCTGGTCTGGAGAATCCGTAATTCTAATTAGATGGATATTCATCAGCACCCTGATGCTTGCAGGTTGTCTAGTCCAGCGAGGGGCTGCCACCTGCCCAAGTGTGGATCAGACAAAGGGAAAGGGAGCGTTCAGTCCCTGGGGCGAGCAGCAAAGCAGGACGTTGCAGGGACCGAGGGGTCCTTGTAATCCTCAATTTGTCCTTTGTGCCATTTGTTAATTCCCAGGCAGAGGGTGGGGAGCCCGTACTTGCAGGAGTAACGATAAATCTGTGCTCTTCACTACCCGTCAGGTCCCTGGATGGCAAACAAACCTACTGCTAAGTCAGGCTGGCTGAATGTGTCCTGACTGAAACACTTCAGGAGTAGGAGATTCAGTCTGTCTGGCTGTCCAATCACTGTGTAACAGCTTGTCATTAAAACCAGCATTTATCTTGGAGAATGGTTGTGGGATTTCTCCAAACCAAGGGCTGATGCCTTGCACTTGGCAATGGTGCACAGATGAAATTTCTTCTTTGTTGCTACCAGTAGATTCCATAAAGAGAAAGGAAAAAGAAGAGAAAAGCAAAAATCCATAAATATAAATACCCCAAAACTAAAACTTATTTCTCACTGTGCATTGAAAATGTGAAGACTTGGGAGGGCTTTTCCTGGACACGTGCTCCCTGGAGCATTAATTAATTGGGCATTCACAGGGCAGCACTGGCCCAGCTCATACCAGGATGGTTCAGGTCTGTCCCAGGACTGTCCCCACAAAAAATCCTGATCTATAACCCAGGTACCAGTCATGCCGTTGTAACTGCAGTGTTATCAAGAGGGAGAATGAGTGATGTGCCTGTAGCAGGTATCTTTGATCTGTTTGGCCAGAAGTGGCTCAGATCAGTTGCATTCAGTAGCTCTCGATGTCAGCAGGGCAATATTTTCTCTTTGTTTTTATGTAAAACTGTTGGATTTAACCCATGGGGCATGACTGTTCAGGAGGATTGAAGTCTCCACGGTGTCATATGTGGGGGACAGATCCTTCAGATTTTGTTCTCTTACAAGGTCAGGCTTGGCGGAGGAATGCTGAAAATGTCTCATCTCTGTGCAGAATAAACACAGCCTGAGGGCAAAGCAGGGCTAGTTTTGACACTGTCTGTCTAATTGTCAGAACAGTGAAGCCCCCAGATGTGCAGCATCAGAGGCAAAGCTGGTGGCTCCAGAGTCCTTATAACTGCTGTGCCTCTCCCAGTGTGCTGTGGACCAGGCAAAGCAGCAAGCCAAGCCAAGCTGCTCTCCCCGTGCTTCCCCCGTGGATAAATCTGTGCCCGTGGTGTATCCTGAGAGCAGCTGTGTGCCCTTCACACAGAGCACCAACCACCCAGTGTGCAAACCCATTCCTTTCTCTGCCTCCCACCTCTCCGGGGGTTAATGGAAACAGGAGATGGGCTGCCGAAATGCCAGTAAACAAGGCTCAGCTGCTGAGGGGGAGAAGGTCAAAGGACAAAAATGAGAACAAGTCTGTGCGCAGCCTGGCGGCTGCTGCTGCCACCTGCCCCGGCCCCAGGATGGAAATTGCTGCTTGACTCTCCCTTCCTCCTGTTGAGGGTGTCAGCCTTCATCCAGGCTCTGTTTGTATTTCAATGGATTTGCCAGAGACTTTCTTCTCCTCCAGACCAGTGGCTGGGGGTCCTGTGGATGCAAATTGTCTCATTCTGGGTTTTTCTGGGTTGGAGACAGGGGCGTTCCTTCTAAGGAGAGGATTTGACCCAAAATGTGCAGAGCAGTGAGGTTTGCTTCCCATCACCCAGAAACTGCCACCCCCTGCCTGATGCAACACCTTACACAGTCAGGTTGCAGAGCCTGAGCCGTGGTGCTGCCTGCTTTGTGATCACGGGTGAGCCTTGCTGCAGACTGATTTATGCTGGAAAAAATTACATTTGAGAATATTTTCCCCAGGCACTGATAGGCAGCCACTGCTGGGGTGGGATGTGTGAGCCTTGATATAGGCTTTGCTATCCTTTGCCAGTGCTCCTATCCCAAATATCAGCCATCTTTCAGCAGTGCTCTGGTGATGGGATTAGTGTAAATTAGGAGGTTTTGTTCTCATCTCTCCCTGGGAGGATCAAATGCAGTGAAATATCTCATTTTGCTGGTTGCTTTTTGAAAAATGTGTGGTATGTGTAAATGTTAGAAAGGCAAGGTCAAAGGAACAGGACCACAGGACACAGGGCTGGAAAAACCCTTTTAGGGCAAGGATTTTGGTCCATGTTATTGTAGCCCTGTTTGCACTGTTTTAGAACAGTGCAGTTGTTTACCCCCAGCACATGTGCTGCAAGGCTGTTCCTGGATCCCAACTGTTTCCTGTGAAGAAATGTGGAAGAAAAGCTGCGGATCTTGTGTCACTTGTCCTTCAACAAGAGAACAAGCCCTGTGCCAACTCAGCACAAGCTCCATCTGCTGCACCTACAGACATTATCCTGCCTTGGGAGGTTTCTGCTCTACCCAAGAAATACAAGTCGTTGCTGATATTTATCCCGAAGTTTTTCATTGGCCATTTTAGCTAGAGGAATGTGAATTTGAGTTTCAGCAGTTTCGGGAGAAATCAGCCCTGAAAGGAGACTTTCTTCAGTTTGTAGAGAACACTGGTGGCATGGTTTGGGAAGGATGTTGAGAGTAACAAATCCAGCTGAAAGAGGCATCCATGTGAGTGGTTTAAACACCAAAAGCCATTTAGGCAGCATTGATACACTGCTGCTGCCCAGCACCCCGCTGTTAACCGAGCCCTTTGATGGACAAAGTGTCAGTGACATCCCCACCACATATCTCCTGCAGGCTTGAGCTGTCACCCATTTCTCTTGTGGGGCCAATGCTCCCAGCTTGACCTGCTCCAGTCAGAATCACCTCTGCCTGAAACTCTTCCTCATGTGGAAGCAGAAATGGTTTTAGGTCAGCTGCTTGGGGATGATTTATACCTCTAGTACAGTGGAAGTATGGAAGTATACATCTGTATTTCTAGGCACTTCTAGTTTTGTGGATCTGGTTCCAAGAGCTCTGGAGAATTCCCTAATAATGATGCCTCTCATATTGCTTTTCTTGGCTTCTCCCTCCTGAAGTTCATCCTCCTTCCTGGACTGCAGTAATGGATAAGTGTCTGAAGAGGGTTGCACCTTCCTCCAAGCTGATGTGACACAACCAGAGGTGACCATTGAGTGCACCTGGGCCACACACCTGTCCTATGGCCTGTAATGAGTCCCACACTGAATGGTGAAAGTGGGAGGGTTATGAATCCTTTCAGGAAGCAGATTTACAAAGACAGGAGTGTTTTCCCAGCGTTGGAGTGAAATAAGTGGTAGCAGTGGGAGAAACATTGATTTTGTGGTGAAGAAAACATTGTGTGGCCAATGCCAATACTGTGTGACCGGCTTCCTGGAAGAGTCTTTGAGCAATTTGTTTCCCTTTGGCTGTTGGCACCCTTCTTCATTCTGTTCCCTAGGGATTTTAGCTGAGCTGGTGTGTTTTCAGAAGCCAGGTCTCCAAACCCAAAGTAGTTGTTGAATCAGTTACATTTGGCAGAAATGCCTGGACTCAAACCTGACTGTGAGTCTGTCCAAGCCATCCAGGACCAGAGCTGTTGGCCCATCAAAGCCAGCAACCATGGATGGAGTGGGTGAGGTGCTCTGGTGGAATTGGCTGGTATTTTGGCTGCCAGGCTGGAGTGGGAAGGCACGGGTTGTGTTCTAGGAGGGATGAGTCTTCTCTTCCCAAGGCATGAGTGTTTCTGGCTCCAGCACCCTCATGCTGAAAGTTTTAAAGGTTTGACTGCACATAGAATATTAGAATATCTGAGTTGGAAAAGACCTAAAGGATCATTGACTCCAACTCCTGGGACATGGGATACTTGACAAGTACCTCTGGACATGAACATTGAACAGACCCTTCTCCATAATTTCCTATGAAAGAGACATAATTTGTGTGCCTTTTATGTTCTTCACCCACACAGATTCCCCAGCTACAGCAAGGGACCAAAACTACCTGGGGTGAACAGTTCTTGAGGAGATGTGACTGGACCTGGAACAACTCAACAAACCACACAGTGCTTTAGGGGATGAAAAGGAGCTGGTGTTCTTGTGGGGGTGGAATACCAAGTGCCAAGTACCCAGCCCCAAAACCCTCTGAAGGCAGATGGGGCACTAAAGGGCATTTATCTCAATGCTGTGATTAGCAGCCATGACTCTGCTCATGGGAGATTTCCATTTGCAAAGTTAATAATGCACTGGTAGGAGGCAGAAGGCAACCAAAGGCTGACTATTTCAACTGTTAATTTTCAAGGTCACACTGCATTTATGCTGTGTTATACAGTTGTGTTTGTTAGGATAGAATCACAGAATGATTTGAGTTGGAAGAGACCTTAGGGACCATCCAGTCCCAACCCCACCACCATGGGCAGGGCCACCTTCCTCTAGACCAGGTTGCTCAGGATACAGCCGAGAGGAGCATGGATGAGCATTGAGGGAATTCCCTATGCAGAACATTTTTATTTTTTTTTCCTTCCTCAAAGCAGGCAGTTCATGCACTGCTTGTTCATAGCAGCATATTTCTGGAAGACAAGTAATTTCCTTCCCTTTAAAAGGACTTGGGGAAAAGGGACCATCATTTCCAGGCAGAAATTTTTCTGAGGAGGATATTTTTGTGCCTGGCTAAGGAGAGACATTAAAAGGTCATAGAAAATTAAAATCACATGCTCAGAACATTTTGGGGCAGGTGTTTTTCCCAACCCAGAATAAAATATTCAGAGGGTGTATCCTGGGATTTACATTCCTCCTAATATTTCACCTGTTGCAGTAGTACAACTGGAGGGCTAATGATTTCATGCCCCAAGCAGCCTGGTTTCTCTGGACCCAGCTCAACAGTGCTTTGCAACCCTGCAATTCCTGCAGCTCTCCCAACGCCTCAGAGCAGCGCTCCGGTCTGGCTGCTCATCGCTGCATTTCACTTGGCATGGAGGCTACGGATGAGGAATGCACAGAATTTCCTTTTCCACCCCGTCAGATCCTCTGTCTCGAGCCTGGCCCAGCCCCAAGAGCACAACGGATGCAGCTGGAGCAGGGCAGGTCCAATCTTGCTGCTGAGCCCCAGTGACACTTAACCTCCTCTGCCGTGCGATCCGCCAGCAGCTGGAGCTGGATGCGAGTAAGTGGCGGAGCATCGGCTGCTGCCTGCTGAAACAGCTCGTGTGTGGGGAAGAGGAGGTTCTTTCCCAGGCTGGAGGAGGTGATGGAGCCTAGGGCTCCTGTGTGAGAAGAAGGAGGTGGCCTTGAATCTGAACGAAGGTGTTTTCCTGATTTTGCATCTTGATTTCTCTGTTGGTGTTGCGCTGTGTGAGCAGTGGCACCACAGGCTCTGCCTGCTGAGGGTTGCTGCCAGCAGCTTTGTCCCAGCAGGAAAACTGACCACGACTAATTGTAATTCCTTAGTGCCAGCAGTAGTTGGGAATCAATAGGGAGCTTTGAGCTATCAAATAATGAGATCAGTCAATCCCTTGTGTTGCTCCAGAAAGGTGTTTGAGAGGAGCATTTGTGCTTTGGGGCAAACACTTCTTGGTGCCCACTGATGGTCTTTGAGAGGGAGAGGCTTTCCCACAGGTCTCTTGGCTTGGCCTTTGTTGCAATGGGGGCTGTAAACACGGGATCAAATTCTATCTTATCTCATCCTTAAAAATTATTTTTCTTGGCCTGGGATGGAACATTAGCTGGCTTCTTTCCTAAAGCAGCTGTAGAGCAAAAATGAGATTGAATGAACCTCTTTCCCTTGAGCTTAGGAACAGCTCAAGATGGGTAGAAAGCTGCTATTGCATCACTGGTACAGAAATAACTATAATTCACACCATGTACAAAGATACCAGAGTCTGATTACTACCAGGAATGGCTGTGTTGGTCACTACTCTCTTTATTGCATCAGGAAAACAAGTTATATCCCAGGGATGTTGCTGAGAAATGAAAAAAGGGTTTTAGTTCTGTTTGATTTTTCCTTTCCTTTCCTTTTTTTTTTTCTTCTTTTTTTTTTTTTTTTTCCAGTGGAATTATCCCAGCAAACAGAGTATAAATTACTGGAAGAAAATCAGACTTCAAAAGACATTAGAAAGTATTCCTCTTCCTCCCCAGACTATAGATTTCCTTTATTGGAAGAACAGTGCCTTGAAAATAGCCTGTAATAAAATTAGCTGTTTAATTAGACTTCATTTAATTTATGTATTTAATTTTGCTGGAATGGTTAAAGACTACTGATGTTGAGGGAATTTCCTTTTTGTTTTTCCTATGCATTTCCTTATCTTAGAATTTTTAGGACTGTCAAATGTTCTCTTCTGGTTTTGCTAGGAGGTCTTCCTTAGCTGTGTAGAGGCAAGTTTGCCTAATAATGTTTATTAACTTAATCAAAATATTAACAAAGACCTCTTTTAAACAAAGTGCTGGCTAGGCACTGGAATGAAATAAATAACTGTTAACAAAACCTATGAGTTTAAACTAGAAAGGAACTTTCTGCACTCAGCTTTGTGTTCCTAATGGTGTCATTATTTTGCTATTTAGTAACCATATAAAGCTCAACCCTCACTTGAAATTTTCACATCAAAAATTACAGAGAAAGGTAATTTCTACAGAAAAGTTTTTTAGGCTTCTCTCACCAGCAAAAAGAAATCTAACCTTAATCCTACATATTGATGTCTCTGGCCTCTTGGTCAGTTGGGTTGGATTTAGTTTAACCCAAAGCAATCATCAGGTCGTGGTGACTCTGGAAACAATTTTTTTTTTTAACTGAACTACTTTGTTCTTGCCTCTTCCCTCCAGTTGCTATGAAGCAAAAGGCTTCAGTTATCTTTCCTCCAGAGATTTGAGGAGCAGCAGAACAAGTGCTGTGCTAATGAAATCCTGTCTTGGTTTAATCGAAACAGGGATTTGGGATAAACTCTGTTTGTTCAGTGACCCCCCAGCACAGAAGTGCCCTGGGGATGCCTCAGGCTGTGGGACAGACCTTTGGAGAGCCAGTCTGGGGCTGAACCCAAGAAGTGCTTTGCAGTGCTGGTGTTCTCCCCAGCTCCTGGTGCTCTGCTGGCTATCCCAGGGATAGGGTGGAGGGGGAAAGGTGACTCTGGTCTCCTCTGTATCACTGGGAATTCCTTTGTAAGGTGATCAGCCACCAAAGCAGTGCCTTGTCACCCTTCTCACTGTGCTGGGGATGCTGAGCACTGATGGTGAGGAGAAAGAATGCTCCCATCCTGCTTGGCAGAGCATCCCAGGGCCCTGAGCCACTTGTGCAGGCAGTACATGATGTACCAAATTGCCTGCAGCAGGCAGGTAAGGGCACCTGACCAGTGTGCGGTGTGGAAAATTCACTCCCAGCCTCTGAAGCACGTTGCAATGATGCAGGATGTAGAAAATGGACAGCATTTGAAGTGTTTCCTTATAGGATAATCAGAGGAAGTCATTGTATTAAATATCCATTTGTGTCATTAGCCTTTTATTTGGTGCTTTGTCCAGACATCCTGTTTGCTTCCCCTTTGAAGTAATGAATACATTTCCCGTGTGCCAGGTCCGATCCAAAGCTCCGATGGAAAAGTGAAGTGAGCTGAGACCAGACGTGTCCTCAGTGGGGAAGGACATCTCCAGACTCACCTCCTGTGAGGAGTTTTGGATAAATATGGAGCAGTGTTTATTGGTTGTCCTTAAACCACACTCCTGCCCTGCCCAGAGGTCACAGTTACCTGCTCCCTGTGACAGGGAAGGGGTTTCTGGCATTTGGGACCTCGTGCTGTTGTGGTGGGACATTGCAGCAGCACCACTGGGTCATCCTGACTGGCCCAGAGATCTGCTCCAGCTCCCAGCGTGCACAGAGCAAGTGCTGAACCATAATTCTGTACATTAGGAGGTATCAGGTGCAAAGACCTCTCAGTCTGTAAACTTGCAAAGTCACAAAACTGCTCTGTGTTCCTCTCCCTGTCACCTTCCAGTTCTCACTGAGGATGCTCTCACCACCTTTGAGGCAGGCAGGATCAGTGTCCAGCTACTTGTCTGCAGTGATTGTTTCATACCTGCTGCCTTAGCCATCCTCAGGGGTTCAACAGCAAAAGCTGCTGTTTCTAAATTCGTGTCTGGGAAAAGAGATGGAGGTTTTGTATAAAAGGGGCCTGGAGGAGGGGGCGTGACATATGTTAATGAGTAGAGTGCAGCCACATCCAAGGTGCACCTTAAATACCATGAGGAATGTTGTGCCAGCACGTGGGATCCTGCCCAACAAACACCTGGAGGAGCTGCAGAACCCCTTTGAAGGCTTGACCAGAGTGGGGAGTGCAAGAGGGAGGGAACCAACTCTTTGTGTCTATCAAACAAGTGCAAGCCTCTTTTGTGCCGGCTTGGGAAGGGTTAACCAGGGAAGCACAGCCCCTGAGGACCCGGGGCTGTTGTTCTATGCAGATTGGCTTGTTCTTGTTTCTTCTATCGATCGCAATCACTCAGAGCTGTGCCTGTAACAAACTGCCTTAAATCATTGCAATCATAATAAGCACACCTTGGTAAATAATGCATGAGATGTCCGTAAGCCTATATTCATTAGCAGGAAGGTGCATATGGACCTTGGTAAGAATCAGGGCTTGAGATGGGGCTTGGCTGGTTGGATTGAGATGTAGTAGCTGCTGAGGATGAGCCCTGAACTGAGCTGGGTTTCAGGAAGGCTCTCCAGCCCCTCAAGATGTTGGAAACATAGACAGGCTCCTTTTCACATTCATGAATTTTGCACGAGATGTTTAAGATGCCTCCAAGGTTCACAGCATAATACAGGTTGGGCGGAAGCAGGCTTGTGGCAAGTCTCCAAATAGCATAATAGCAAGGCATCACAATTAATAGTGTTTAATATACCTTAGTGACAACAAAACATGCACTGGGTAACAAGTTTTCCTGTGAAAGCCTCGTAGCCAAGTTAATGGTCTGGATATTAGAAGCTTTTGTTTTAAAATGCAAATTAAAAATGCTTAGTTTTCCATTTGTCTTGAGGAGTGCTGTTAGGGCGTGGAGCTTCTTTAGGACAATTTTCCTTGGGCTGGGGGTTATGTAATGCTTTGGCCAGACCTCAGAGCAGGACAGGCTCGGGTGCTGTAGCCTTCATTAGAAAGTTCACAGGGCAATTTGCAGGAAAAAATGGTTGTGCGGTAACTTCCACCTCCTTTTCATTCTAGGGAGATGACTTTTTTTGTTTGTGTAAAGTGGCAACGATAAGTTTGGCTTTTGTATGGTTAGAGGAGACAGAGGAGGAGGCAGAAACATTCCTGGTTGTATCAGACAGCTGCGGATGGTGATGGGTCATTTCACTCCATTATGGTTTCTGGCAAGTGAGTATTAAAGGGGGTGTGAGGGCATCGTGTCTCAGCGATGACTTCATTTGGCTGTCTAAACAAACAGCCGTTCCTCACCAGGTGCAAAAGGTCTTGTATTTGTTTTTTTCCTCCACGAAGGGAAAAGAAATACCTAAAGTTAAAATAGCACCAGTGG
Source organism: Cettia cetti (assembly GCA_013401135.1). Classification (NCBI taxonomy): domain Eukaryota; kingdom Metazoa; phylum Chordata; class Aves; order Passeriformes; family Sylviidae; genus Cettia; species Cettia cetti. The sequence goes on from VZUI01043245.1 coordinate 92,855, forward strand.
GTCGTGTCTGCTGGACAGCCATGGTGGTCCCTGCTCCCTGCAAAGCCGCGGTGATGTGAGCAGGGAAAACTCACTCATCTGTGCTGAGCCCTCGTGGGTGCCTGCATGGACAGATGGGGGGATTCAAAAGCCCAGAGCCCCAAATTCAGACCCTGTGCTCGCACTGGTTGGCTCTAGGCTGTCTGTACCCAACATGCAGCTCTGCTGGGAGCACCCACAGTGGGCTGTGTGAGGTCTGAGCTTCCACAAGGCATGAAGGGCAGTGGTCACTAAGCCCCTGGAGGTTTGTGCTGGTGGAGGGATGAGCCTCTGGTGAGCTTGATCTACCTGAGATTAATTGGCTTCTCCTGGAACACAAGTGTGGGGACTGATCTTGTGCCTGGTCAATGAGTCTGGCCTGGAAAATGGGTGAACCTGTCTGGTAACTCAATTTGCAGCTCGCTTCCAGCTGTCCTCCTGCCTCATCCTTCACTGGTACCTGCACAAAAAAATCACAGCATGGTTTCAGTCAGAAGGGAACTTAAAATTCACATATTTCCACTGTCCTGCCATGGACAGGGATACCTCTCACTAGACCAGGTTGCTTAATGCCTCGTCCAACCTGGCCTTGAAATCATTGGGATGTTTACCTGACCATGAATCAAACCTCAGCAATCCCACTTTTCTTTAAGTCAGGAAGCAGAAAATTTAGAAGTGCTGAGAAGTCCATGGTCCTCTGTAAAATGTCCTCTTTGACAGTGCCAGGAGATCAGCTGGTTTGGAAGAACACCTCAGCTTCACTTCTTCCTGAACCAAACCAGAGCCCTTTATAGATGCAAATCACTTAAACTTATGTCAGACCCCTAATTAGGCTGAATCTCTGATAAAATTAAAACTCCACCTCTCTGTTGGCAGTTATTTCTTAAACTTTTATTAAACTGCTCTACCTTCATCTCCAAAGCTGTATTTTTGTCCTTGATACTGTTCCCAGAAGGCTGTTGCACAAATTCACAGCTGGTGACTACGGTTAAATATAAGGAGGAATAGCAAAAATTTCCTCTCTGAAAGTACATTTCTGAGTGCCAAGCTCTGCCTTATCTCCAGGAACAGTCTGAGGAGCTTGAGATGATTTTTAAGTTCAGGGTTGTTTTTTTTAAAAAGAATCAATTCTTTTTGCTTCTTTCTGATGTAATTAAAGAAATAAATCCCCCAGCAGCTCAGCGCACTTCAAGCAGAGTCCCCCAGAGAAAAGTGATGATCCTAGCTAGTTTGTAGTTAAACTGTACTTTTTTTTCTATATTTTTAGCCACCTCGTTTGTCACAGAGAGTTTTAGAACGACAAAGAGAGAAAAGGTCAGTAAATTTTCAGCTGGTCCAGTTGGACCAGAGAAGAAAGATGAGCAAACCCAAGGAAAACTAATGGGGAAATATTTCCCAGCCTGCCTTCACCTTCACAGCCTTGGGTGCTGCTGGCCTTTGCATGGCAATTTGTAGCCATGAAAGTGCCAGTCTGGCCAAGGTCCCCGGGCAGTGGAGCCCCAGCAGGGACATCCTCTGCAGGCTGCGGGATGCAGGGGCCGGGCGCGGCGCGCAGCACATCTGCTGCCTCGGCTGCTCGGGGCGGGAGGAGCGCATCCCAGCCGCTCTCTTTGGTAACCTGAGCCAGGGTTTGAGCCACGGCCTCCAGAGGTGAAAGGCTAACACTGTGGCCTCCCTCCCTGCCACTGAGCTCCCCTTCTGCTTTGTTAAAGCGATGCTCTAACTTCGGGAAATCACCGCTGCAACCCACAGCCGATGGCTGAAGGGAGAGCGCCCTGCTCGGCGCTCCGGGGTAACGAGAGCTCTTTGCTCTGTGATGGTCAGCAAACAGGCTGCAAAGAAATCTCAGCACGATCCTGGACAAAAGGAGAGGATAATCAACTGGAAAACTTGCTGGGTTCAATCACTGGCTGGCTGCCCTCACCCCTAACCATCCCCACCCACCCCCTCCCCGCCAAAGTCTGGCTCACAGGCAGTTTTCTCTAAGGTCTCAGCACAGCATGCAGAGGAATTAGGCTCATAAAGGGTTTCTTATTCACACAAAGTCCTGTGGATACCATGGAAGCTTGCACAGATTGCTTCTGGGTAAGGCCACAATGCTGGAAGTGGAAGGGGCTGGGATGTTCTTAAGGCTGGGAAATCCAGGCTGCAAAGAAAAGAGGGGTAGTAAAAGCCCATAAATAGTTCTCAACTAATGAAATTGCTGGGTGGGGAAAAGGGGAAAATAGCTCTTTTTAAAGCAAATGGGACAAACATGCTTCTCAACATATTTTCTGCTCATAAAACTCAGCCTGGGTTTCTAGGTAACTGGTGGAGATACCCCAGGGAGAAGCCTCTAAGGGTTTCCCACCGTTGCCAGCTTTGATTAACCAAATGCTGGTTATCAAGTGAATTTGGTACAGAGCTTGGCTCCCCCATCCCACCTCTCCTGAGACTCACTAGTGCATGGAGCAAACCTGAATCCTGGAGGTCCTTCACCCACTGTTGGGATCCAACATTCACCAAGTGCAAGAGTAAGAGAGGTCATTTCTGTATGACCCAATCTGACTTCCTGGCTAGCTCTGCTGAAATTTTGTACTCTGTCTGAGCATTGTCCTGGCTCCTGGGACTGCTCACCCTCTCACCTGCTAAATCAGGATTCAGAAGCTGATGGATATTCAAAAGATTTTGATCCCACTGTAGATCTTATTGTTTCTTTCTTTATGTTGTTTCTTTCTTTATGTTGTTTTCTTTCTAAATTACTTTCTAATATTTTATTTTACTTATTTTTTTTTATTATTATTCCTAAGCAGCTGTTACTTTCTGGAGCTCAAATTCTCTGCTGATCTCAGACTCCCCTGACTGAAGTTTTGCCTACAGTCGTGCTGTGCTTTGTAATGAGGCAGTGAGTCAAGTCAGTTATCAAAGGCATGGAGAAGTTCAGATGTTGGGATGGATATTTTTTCCTTGCTGGCCATGCTTTTCTTTAAGGACCACACTGCAAACAGTGGGAGATCAGCAAGGAAAAGAGACCCTTCCTTCCAATGTGAGCAATGGAGCTGGGAGTGTAAAATTCTTTTGAATGTTTCTCCCTGACTCTTTGAGATATTTGGGTTTACCCCAGTCAGTGGAAATAAGATGTCAGATCCCAGCTGAGACTTGACGTGAGCTGAGGCATTAAAAACAAATCAAACTGGATGAACATTTGGCTTACATGGGGCTTTTATGTATTGGTTCCTCATTCTTACTGGGATTCAGAGGAGCTAATTCAGTGTGTGAATGATTATCTGGTACAGTGCTGCTGTGCAAAGCAGTTTAGGGCTCTTGCCTGTCATAAACTGAATCTTGAGCCCAGGGAAGCCCCAAATGGCACAGAGGGGAATCCAGGTGGGTTAAAAGCACCAGTGCTGCTTTGTGTTCAGGGACAATTTAAATCTGGGTAACAGTTTTTATGTGTTAGAAAGCAACTATAGAGAAAGTAAAGAGTCAGCTGATCACCACTGTGATATAAGAGTGTCTTGGGCTGCAAAAGACACAGATACTTTTCCTGTGAGCAGGCAGGGATGCTGGCAGGGACAAATAGAGATCCTTTACTCTTGTGCTTGAATTTAGTATTACTCATATGCCCGTGCAAAGGGGTGGCCACAGAGTGAAGGTGCCAGGCAGTGCCTGTGCCCTTCCCCTGATGTGGAGAAAGGTGAGCTGCTGCTGTGTGTGGGTAGGTTAGGAGGGCACAGATGGCATGTGCCTGCTTCCAGAGGGCCAAGCCACAGGCAGGGTGGCTGAATGTGACTGCAATGAAATCTGGTGATAAGAGCATTAAAATGTTCTTGTGCAGATGCAGAGGTCAGGAGTTACTACAAAGGCTGAGAAAATTCTCAGCATCTCAGGATTAATCAACACATCCTGCCAGTCTCTCCAAACACAAGCTGTTCTTGTGTTTGCAGACTAGAAGGAGCTGTAAATGAAACAACAAATTTGTGCACTGGCAAGTGAAGAAATTGTTGTCTTAATCAAAGTCTCAAAAAGATTATCTGCTGAAAGAGTTCCAGACCAATCTGGCCAGTCCCTGTGGCTGGCATAGGTGCTGGGCACTCCCACCAGCTGCTCTGACCTTTCCAATGTTTTCTGTGCTCTAGCTGTCCCTCTGGGTCTTGTTCCTGCTCATTTTGCCCTACTGGCCAGTTTCTGCTTCCTGACATGGCTGTCCTTGTCCCTGCTCCCGGCCAACCCACTGTCCCAGGCCAGGACAGGCTTCATTGTTGAGGGCCTGTCATTCCCTCCCAAAGCCAAGGAGTTCCCAGGATGTGTGGTGTGGCTGAGCCTGTCTCTGACCTCTCTCTTGCTTTGCTACACCTGCTCTCTCTCTACTTCTTCCTTGACTCTTGGCTTGCCTGAGCATCCCTTTAGCACAGGCTTGCAGTTCAGTACAATCCCAGATTATTGTTTTCTGATATCTGCTCTAAAACCAGTTCTAGTTGGGCTCTAACCACTTAGGCATCATTTTCTAGCTTACATGATAGCTTGAAGCCCACAGGAGGTGTTAATTTCTGTTCAGGTGTTCAGTAGAGGCTGACGTGCGTGGGGAATGGAGGACTGTGTGTTCTGTACATCCCTCCTGCCCTGAAGCCATTGTTTTTATCCTCAGATCTATTTTATTCTCCCCACTAGACACTTTGGGAGGACAGATATAAATTAAAAGCAAATTATGCAACCTGATACCATCAGTCAACAGACACCTATCTCTGCCCACATACCCAAATAAATGAAACAACCATCATATCTGACTGCAGACTATGGAAAAGCTGAGGGAGAGGTTTGAAGGTCAAAACACTCAGACACTGTATCCATCATGTGTTTGGGCATATTTTGAATAGTGCTGCATCAAGCAACTCTCTTGGTGGTTGTGCTTGGAAGCACTGGCTGTTTCAGGTGACAGCTACTGGATCAAAAAGCAGAAGCAGTGGCATGAAATTCCCTTCAGAGGGAAGATGGATGGTGTGCATTTCTGTTGAGTGCATGGAGTAGCTGATGCAGTCTGGGATCTGCTTCTGCTATGGGGAAAATTCTGCAGGTGCACAGACCTGTGGAGAGTGCTGGCAGCCAGGTGAGGGGGTGCAGGACACCCAGAGCTCCTTTATTGTGGGAAGGGGGTGCAGGGTGCCACTTTTCTTTGCACTGTGGCCCTCCTGCTCCCCAGGAGCTCAGTTCTGTCTGTGCTAGCAATCAGGGCTGGCAGAATTCTGAGCAGTGAGACATCTCTGGATCCATCCCACAGCGTGCACTCCATCCATCCAGGCATCCACCACTTCCTCCCAGCTGCAGCTCAACTTCACCTGTGGAAATGTGTTTCCCCTTTAGGTCCGTGCTTGCAAAGCTTGCAAAGACTCCAGACACGGAAACCCAAGTGCTCTGGGCTGTGCTGCAACCAGCTGGGTGCTGTTTATTGTCCCCAAAGCTCTCTGTAATTGCAGAGCTGGGCAGGGCTGGGCTGCAGGCTCCTGTTTCATGGGAGGCAGATGAGCACAGCAGTTGTGCTCTCACGCTCTCTTCCACACGAGGATTTTGTGTGTCTGCAGGAGATGCAGGTCTGGCTGCTCAGTGTGAGCTCACAGAGCTTGGCAAGAGCCCCTGTCCCTGCTCCATCTCTCCCAACCTCTCCTCACGGGTAGTGAAGGGGTAACCCCTGCTCTGGAGGGACTCTCCTGCTGGTGTCCATAAAAGAGATCCCACATTTTGTGTTTCTGTCCTGCTCTCTGCAGAGCTGAAGAGGTAAATTTTCCTCTGCAAACCCACTGCTCTGCTGGAGCAGGGTAAGGCCAGGCCTGTCCTGATTGACTCTGCTCTCCCATGGTAGAAGGTGAGGCATAAAATCAGGCATTTGGAAGGGGCCAAGGGAAGATGAGAGTGAGCCCAGAGGTGCAGCCCATGGAGCAGAGACCTGGAAAACTGTGTCCTTAACACTGAGGACAGCCTTCTCCATGGTCTGCTCTCCTTTGGTACCTGCCAAACTTCTCCATTCCTGATTTAGCTGATTGCACAAGAAGCTGTCATTGTCACAATTTCTGGAGATGGCTTTCCCTTCCTCACATCTGCTCCTGTAGTGGGAGCAGGAGGATATTTCTTCTGCTTGCTTGAGAAAATCATCCAAGCTGTCTCCTTGGTATTACTGTATTTCCCAGGAGCATCCAGCTTTTGAAATGCCATTTCCCCTGGTATTAGGAGTTCTGGAAGCTGCAGGCAGCCAGAAGATCAGTATCTTTAACCATATCATGAGGACTTTTGGGAAAAGGCAGCTGTATAAGGAATTATTCATGGTGCGTGAATGAAGTGTTGAAAATCAGATGAGGGGAAAGGTGTGTCTTTGGGTGTGCTGAAAGGAAATGTTATCTCCAAATTGCTCATTAAAAACCCTCATTTTAATGTCCTGATTCAGATCCTGTTTATTCCAGTGCAATCAGGAGGAGCAAAGCTCGTGCCAGGGATGTGGCAGTCCCCAGGTGGTGCAGCAGGAGGAATTTGGGAGCAGAGGCAGTCCCTTCACCTTGGGCTCTTTCCTGTGTTGGAGCACACAGCAGCTGTAACTCCACCTCAAAATCCGCCCCATTGGAGGGAATTTTGCTGTCAACATTGAACACAACCCCCAGGTGCTGAATCTTTGGTCTACCTGGCTCTGTCCAGTGGTGAGTCAGTCCTTGGTCTGCTGCTCTGGAGCTCCAGTAACCCTGCCTTGGCAGATTTTCCAGGTGGTTTTCACGGGTAGTCATTCAGACACTGCTCAAAACTCTCATGAAATAAGTTAGTACAAGGCAGCTTCCAGAGCTGTGCTCTATTCCAGCTAGCTAGAAATTACACTATTTTCCAACTTCATTATTAACTCTGTTTTTTATTATAGCATCATTAGAGTGAGAAAACTGGAAGGGAAGTGGGGATTGTATAATGCAGGAAATAGTGAATTAATACCTCTACCATATGATGGAACGGTGCAGAGCTGTGACTGTGTCAGGAAAATATAAAGCAAATAAAGATCATTCTGGCTGGATGAGGATGGGACTTTTCCACTTGCTCAGAGGAGTATTAAGTTGCAAAAAGAAATATTTCTCAGAAATGCAAGATCTGCATTTTCTCTTCTCATGCACGTGCTCTTGCTTTTGATTAAAGCCATCATAGGGATATTGAATGTGGAGAGGAAAAAGAAGCTTTTATGGTATGTAGATGGGCTTTAGCACATCGGCAAAAGAAAGTAGATTTATTGCCTCAGAAATCGTGTCAAGGCATTTTAAGGAGAGGGCTACGTATGGTAATAACAAAGAATTGTCTATTCCTTATCATGTGCTTCTCCAGGGCTAAATCCTGAGGAGTGTTTATTGGCTCTTGAGCATTTATAACTAATGGCTTTGGTGGGCTGGGATCTGAATGGGAAAGTGCAGCTTGTGACAGCCAGGAATGTAGAGGGGTTTGTCTTTTTTATTCTGAAAGTAGGCAGCGCTAAATAGTGCAAAGCATCTTTTTATTCTTCTCCCTGACACTTTTCGAATCACATTTGTATTTTCAGGCTCACTGACCTTACAGTGACATGCACAAATCAGACAAATAACCTGCTATTTGCTGTGTCCCCCTGAAATTCCTGTTGGAACATGGAAATTCTGCTGCTATAATAGATGGAAAAGGCTTTGCCTGCAGTTTCTGTGGATGCTTGGCTAAAATCCTTCATAAAATACATCCCTTAAAAACCCCATTTTGTTTATAGCAACACCAGCAGGTAATTAAATGCGCACATGCATCATTTTTATTTTGACACTATCTTTGGAGAAGTGCAGGGATTGCTTGGGGTAACCAGCTCTGCACACAAGCCGTGTGCATTCTGCACAATTTGTCAGACCTCAGCAAATGTGCTTTTGTAACAGCTTGTTACTCCCCTCACCGGGCTGAAAGAGACGCAGCTTTTAGAAACTATTTCTTATTTATGTATCTGATGATCATTCCAAACGCCTGACAGCCCGGGATGAAGATGCCACTTAGCTGAGTAAACTCCTTGGGAAGGGCCGCAGGCAAAGCGATGGATATCAGGAGGGGAGAGCACAGATATCAGTTAGGGAGCATCAGCGGGTGAGGAACTATGAATTTTAAAGGATAAAATCCGGATTAGACGTTTCTAGAGGCTCTTGAAGGTTTAAACTCTTTACAGCCTGTTGAGAGCAGAATGATCTCTGACTTCCTGCGGGGAGGCCAGCGCAGGGGTGGAGGGATGCAGCTGTGTTACCGGCCTGCAGCAGCTGGACAAGGCTGGGAGGGATGCACGGAGGGATTTTACATCACCTGAAAAGGCGGGGAGGAGGTGGAAAGGAGTGACCTAACCTGCCATGAGTCCCTGGAAAGGCAGCAGCTCTTGGGCACCTTCCTGCTGCGAACAGGACCAGCACGGAGGGCTGGGGCAACCCCCGGCGATGCTTTCAAAGTCCAAGGATTATATAGGAAAATTATGGGATGTGAAATAAAATACTAGGTGATCGATGAAAAACATACGTTTATTGAGATGTAACAGTCAATTGCATGGCTGTTAAAACAGCTATAACTGCGTATTAAATAATCAGTTCAGCTGGTATTTATTTAATATAATCGCAGCCTATTAAACCTGAATTAAGTACAGAGTTAAGTGTCTCTGGGACACACAGCTGAAAATGGTGCCAGGAACATTTTATGTTGCCTGAAACCCTTTGTGGAAAACTCCCACAAAAACAGACTCTGCTCAACTATCCTTTGCTTGATGGAGGAAATAAAAGATGAGATTTTTAATTTTGACCTGGATTGTAGGAGAAATATCTGCAACTGTCACCTAGACCCAGACTTAATGTAGATGCTTAATTTCTTCAGATCAAAAATATTTGAGTGACTTTTTGGAACTGTTCCTTTCCAGATTTTCGTATGGTTTATTTTGCTTTACTCGCACATCTTTGCTCCCCTCATTGCCTGATACTTCTTCAGTTATTCACACCAGCACGAAGCGAGTCCAAAGTAAATGTAAAATGCTGCTAAATCAACACGGGATTTGCTCTGACCTTGCTGGGCTTACAAATGGGAGATGTGGATAAGGAGAGGCTCACACTCTGGAAATGCGAGGTCCCGAGGGAATGTAGAGCCCTCAACTCCCGACAATTTCCCTTTCTGTTTCCACCAGCTCCCGGGGGGTTGTGCCCATCCCACGGGCTCGGGTGCGGTTTGCTCCAGGAGTGTTCCAGCGCTGCTCTGAAGGGAGCTGGTGCCAAACACCTCGGAGCAAGCACACAGCAGTACCTGGGATATGTGGGATAGCTGCTAGAGATACCCCGGGTTGGGTCAAAGTTTTCCAATTTTGCTTATTTTATGCCTCTTCCTTCTCTTTTTAGTGGCAAATGAAACCAAGTGAAGACTCTTGTTTTTCAAAATAAATATCCAGACTGACTGTCACGTAAACTGCATGTGGTGTGCGTTATAGATTTATTTTCATGAGAGCTTACAAAGAAAAACTGCTGAAGTCAGGGCAGACCCTCACTCATTAACCCTCCATGCCAGGGGCTGTCTGTCGTGTTTTATGTGCAGATTATTTGTGTTTCTTTTACAGGACTTTGCCTTTCCTGAGCCAATATGTCATTTCACCATTCCCGAGGTGTGGAATGGAAGTGCTGTGGAGAGATGATGACAATTCATTCTCCCCATCGGAGATGCCTTCCCTGATTGTGGCAAACACATGGGGAGAGGAGGTGAGCGAACCCACGCCGGGCGTGATCCTGCCTCCCCAAAAAAATCTCTCCAACCTTACAGCAGGGGCAGAAAGAAGCCGGGATTGCGCTGAGCGGGCAGATCCCGGTTCCCTGCGGAACCTGAATGTCTCTGTGTAATGAATGCTACCGCCAGAATGCCCCTTCCCCTCCCTCGGGCTAATTATCCCGTGTTTAACACCCGGACAAAACCCCGCTGCACCTGCACAGCCGGGGAAGCACAATGCGGGCACGGCCAACAAAGCGCCGTGGCAGGGACCCCTCGCAAGCACTGCTGAGAAAAAGGATAAGAGAAAAGGGAGGAGAAAAAAAGGAAAAAAAAAAAAAAAAAGAGGAGGAGGAGATTCGCGGAGATTCGCTCTCTTGGACTTTTTCACTGCTGGAGAGAATGGGTGAAAGCCCCACAAAAGCGGCTTAATAAAGAGGAGAGGGAGAACAAGGCGAGAGGGGAAGTGCGGGGCAGGCTGAAAGGAAGAAGGGCTTTCCAGGTTGTATTGTTCCCTCCGCAGATCCTCAGGCAGCGTCTCAAAAGCCGCCGATGACATCAAGCTGATTGGTTTTGCCGCAGCGTTAAAAGTAGCTGGAGAATCAATGTGTGCCTCTTGCACACGGACCCACTTGGTAGGAGGACAAAACGGGTCTCATTCATGGCACTACAAAGCGGGGAGCTCTGCTTTGATGTGGTGCTGGATGGCCCCTTCACCTGTTCCTTTCCTTGGGAGGAAGTGGGCGAGGTATTTTTGTCTGCCTCTTTGGCCGAGTTCTTCCTAAAAATCGCCGCAGTTCAGCAATAAGTTAAACTGTTAATTTATTTATTTTTTTAATACAAAAAATATAATGAGAAGAATATAAATAGTTTTTTAGTTTCCATCCAAAAGTGTAGACTTGTTCATCCCAGGTCCATACTCATATGAAAGGGAACCTTATGTAGAACCTGTGTTTTTTACGGATGGGTCAGATGATTATTTGGCTCAGTTTTAGGACACAACCCTTAGAAAATGCTGCTGCCTTGCCATAAATAATGATTAAGTCACAGATGTGCCACGTGGGGAGATTCAGGTTCCCACGCTGATGTGGGGCAGCTCAGGAGGGAGCAAAGTGGGTCACAGCCACCCGAGGGACAACCTGAACTGCCACAATTTTTTGAGTGATAGATGAGCTGTGCTGCAGAAGGCAAACCAGACAGGGCATGCTTAAATATCTTTCCTGAGATTGCTGAAAGAGTGAGTGTTGAGGATGGCCACAGATTTCAGGAGATTCTTACTTCCAGGCCAGTGTGGCCACATCTTTAGTCATCTTTTCTTGTTATGATCTGTATGGGATGGAAATAATGGAGCCCACACAGCCCAGATGAGCTCCCAGATCTGTTGTGCAGGGCATTTCTCCTCGGCTGAGTTAGCACTCCCTGACCCACGGTTTGGTGCAGAATTCCTGAGGCAGATCTTACAGGGGAGAGTCTGTTCCCTGTGAATGAGCTCACTGATGTGAGGATTCACTGCTGTTTGTGCTGGGGAGGTCTGGGACACCCTGAGCACACCCACATCACCTTCACAGCATCCCCAGGAATGCCAGGCAGGGCGGACACACGTGGGCTGTGTCTGACTGACCAGTGGTGGGGTGATGCTGCTGGTGGGCTCTGGCATCTGCCACTGCAGGGCTGCCAATTAGGAGATTGCTCCAAGAGCAGCAGTACAGTCATTAAGGGCTTCAGGCATACCATGGCTGATCTCAAAACACGAGCAGAATACAATCAGGCTTAACTAGGAGAGCGATCAGAAGGTCAGTCCCAACAAGAAACCCTAGGAGTCTAATATGCTGGACATAAATTAGTATCATCAGCTCAAACACCTCAAAAATGGGAAGTAAATTACTTCAGACACTCAAGACAGATGGTATCCACACAGCAGGCAGAGGCAGAGAGCCCATCTCTCAGAGCAGTGCCAGTTCCTCCCTCTCCTGTGGGCTGGCTAGCAGCAGGGAGATGGGACTATTGCTTGATGCTGATGTGAATTCCCTGAACCTCCTGGAAAGCAGAGAAGGGAAGGGGCAAAGAAAAGCGATTTTCTCCTGGGAACAGATAATTTTTCTGGAAGTATTGCCTCAATTCATCCAGAACATGAGCAGCAGAGAGAAAAACTAGTTCACTAACCCAGTCTCCTGCTGGGTCCTCCTACAGTGATAAAAATTACGGCTGGAAAATATCTGTACTGTTTATTACTTTGAAGTCAAACGTGCACCGGTTATTTTCAGAAACAAGAGAGAAGAAATGCTTTCTGGCTGGCTCTGAGCTGCAAGGTCATGTGACAAATTTCCCTTTCCCTGTCCCCCTGCTTTTATACACACATGGAGATGCCGACATGGATATTTTCACGTGTCTATTAAAAGTAGACCAGAGCTTGGTGTGCTGTTTGGAGATGTGTGGCACGGGAATAAATCACAGAGGAGAGCAAGGGAGGAACACAGGCTGCTGCCTGGCAGCTTGGGTTGGCTCAGGGCTGCACAACTGAGCAAGGCATGGCTCTGGAAGAGACAGGTGGATACAGGTCAATCCTCCTCCTTTAAATGTCCTCTCAAACCATGTGGGCTTGAGAGGAGATTTAAAGGATGTTTAGGGAGTAGCTGCGGGGGTTCAGCACAATGCTGACAGCTTCAAGTGGGGAGAGGGTTTGTGGCAAGGAGAGGGGAGAAGAAAGCTGGTTTCTCTGGTTCTCATGGCTACCAGGTTTAGGAGGGGCTGCAGCCTTGGGGGACTCTATGGAAGTGGTGGAGGAGAGGGCACAGAAAACAGCTGGGCCAGCCCTCTGCCACATACAACCGCTTGGAAGTGTCCCAGGACATCAGCTCCAAACAGCCAAGCAAAGTAAATCCAGACTTTAAAGAAAGCAAAAGGTTAAAGAAGATTATGGAGCTCTTTTGTTTCCTGCTGTCGGGTAGCTGCTATTTGCTTTCTGACCCTTCTGATTAGATAAAAGGAAAAAAGCCCTTGAAAAGGTGACTTAGGTATAGTCAGGGCTAGGAAAATTAGAGCTGCTATTCTGACAAGCATCATGAGCTACTGGATCTAGTGCTTAGCAGAGGGCACCAGGGATTAATCCCCCACCTGATGCCACCAAGAGCAAGGCAGCTCTGCCTGGGGCACCCCACAATCCCCAGATCTCCATCTTTCCCTCAAAAAGCTGGTCCTGTCCTGTCTGTGACACGGGGGCAAGGCCCCAGTGCTGGAGAACAGCTCGGAGCAGAGCTCCCCCAGAGCACTGCCTGCTCATTACACTCATTATCATTATCCCTGCCTTTCCAGACGGGATGGATGGACACCCCCAGTGCCTCGGGAGGATTTTGTGCACAGACCTGCGCACTGATAGAGAGGAGAGCTGTAGGGGGAGGAGGGCAGGGCCTGGGGTTGTCTTGATAGAGTGTTAATGGGTCCCAACAGGGAGATAGGCTCAGCTGGGTGCCAATTACCCTAATTGATAAGAAGCTCTGATGGGAGCCTTGGAGGAAGCTAGCTCCTCACCGAACTTACTAAAGGGACGCTGGAAAAGGAAATAGCTCTTGTTGGAAAGGGGGAAGGCTTTGGTTATCGATTTATTTTTTCTGTTGTTTTTCCTTGGCATTGTTTGTTTTGAGTTTGTTTGTCATGATTTGGAAACGTGCTATGAGGCAAGTGGAAGCATTGAAAAACAGAACCAAGAGAGATGTGTTGTGGGTTGAGGTTGCAATGAAACATGCAAATATACCCAGAAGAAGGTTTCCCAAAAGCAGGTAGGAGAGGGGAGCCTTGGCAGGTTTTTCTCATGGGTGCCTGCTTGTTCAACTGCTTGTAAGGAAAAACCAGAGCTGCATCTTTCTTCTTCTGCTCTGGTTCTTTCCCAGCAAGCGAGTGGGGTGGGAGAGGAGTGCCTGGAAGCTCAGGCTGTGAGGAGATGGTTCTGTGGCCCTGGGCTCCCCCCTTGCTGGGCAGCAGCTGCGAGATGCAGAGCAATCTCTGCAGGGATTGCAGGGGCTGGTGTGATGGAAGCTGGGGTCCCTGGGGGCCTGCAGGAGGATATGGCTCATCCCTGTGCTGGGATGAGGGTGCCCCTTTGAGCCTGGGTAGCTCTGTGCTGGCTGCTCTATCAGACCGTGTCAGTGCTGTGTGGGGAAAAGGGGTCAGGGAGAGCAGCTTTTTGTTCTGTGTCTCTGGGCCTGCTGGCAATGCTGATGTGAGTGATGGCTTTTGCCTGATGGTTTCCTTCCTCCTGGGACCTGGTTATTACCGTTGGAATAGATGGAAATAGGAACTTCTGGTTGTCTTGGAGTCAGAGAGTTAACCCTTTGTAAATAAGAAGGAAACTGAGGCATGGAGAGACTCTGCACCAAATGCAGCCCAACCAGCCTAAATTAGCTCTGCTCTGCCAGGTAAATTTAGACTGTAAACACACAAGCACATCTGGTGCTGAAGACTCTTTGCTGTTTATTTTGCTGAGAATTCTCAGCTGGTTTGCTGGGAATACCTGAAACTTTTCCTTTGCCTGCCAAGCTGCTCCATGGCCCTGGCTCTCTCCTGAGAGGTGGTACCTTTGGTGTCTCAGTCACAGCCCTTTAAATCCTTCCCACAAAGGGTTTTCCTTTCCTGTAGGAGGAGGGATTGCAGCAGGCACTGTACAGCCTTGCTGCAGTGCCAGGCACTGGTAATAACCTCATTAGAGGATCCCCTCTTCCCCTTTCTTCCTCCCTAGGACCATAAAGCACTTGCAGCTTCCAAGCATGGCTCACCTGCTCTTTACAGTGCTTGAGCTTGATGCAGCTCCAGGGAGCTCTTCAGAAAGCCCTGTAAAAGTATCAAAGGGATGACTGGATGTTTCAAAACCCTTGGATAGGATTTTCTGGCCCAGGCTTTGTGAAAGCTTTGTTTTTCTCTGATCAGCTGAGGTACCTGGGCAGACCAAAGGTGTGGTTTGCCCAGCACCCTGTCTCTGAGGCTGTGCTTTGTGCTCATTAGTACTGGCTTTGTGCATTGCTCTGGTCAGTGATGCACCTGATCTGCATCATCTTTGCCATGTGCAGGACTTCCACTGGTTTTACCCTTGCAGGCTGAGGAAGGAGGCATTTAGGGAGTTGGCTGCTATTTAACACAACACAGATACCTATGCTGTCAGAATTAACCTGCCAATCGTTTTGGAGCTGGAAAAATGCATTTTTGTTGAAATAGTGTGCGACACTATTTTTTTTAATTGTGTCTTTGAGCTATAACTGCACAACAAATTATGGACTTAATGTGGCTTTTTTTGAATCTCAGCCTTAGATGATCAATATTAGAGGCTTTTGGAAAGAGGGTCAGGAGGGGCAAGCAAGGAGTGATTCTCCTCATTTTATTCTCTCAGGTGCTGTTAAGCAAACAATGCTTGCCATAACCATATGAATTTTATCTGTCTCTGCTGGTGAAAAAGGAAAAGCACCACAGACATCGAGAAAAGCAGCACAGCCTCATCCCCAAGTGCGTGCTGCTGACTTATCAGCTTTTAAATTGCTGACAAATGACAAGCTCCTGTAATGATCTAGTTCAGAGGGTACCTTCTTGGAGAAACACAGGGATGCTCCTGGCAGGGTCATTACTGGAAGTCGTTAATCACTGATTTGATATTCAAAGCTGATGGCAAAGTCAAAGCAGGTCAGCATGCTAATGGCCATCAGCGGTGGCAACGACCAATTTCCACAGAATTATTGTCAGTGCAGGCAGCAATAAGCAGCTCAGAAAAGGCAATCTTTTATTTTAAAATGGGAGCCAGTATGGGGTGGGCTGTAGGGGCAGAATGAACTGCTGCCTGACAGGAGGCAGATTTGCTCCTAATTGGGAGAGGCGAGCAGTCAGGAGAGGTAAGGCTCTAACTCCAGGGACAGGCAACATTTCCCAGCTGAGACCATCTGCTGTCATCCCTGACAGAGGAATTAAACATGGTACTGCTTCTGGACAGCATGGGGGAGCTGGTGTGTGTCGTGGGTGAGCATTAGCTGGGGGTGAGTCTGTCCCAGGGACTGGAGAGCAGCCCTGCCCCGGCGTGGGAGATGGGCAGAGGTGTGAGTTGTCCAATTTAAAGGTGGAAAACAAGTGCTGGGAGTGCTTGAAGTCATTGCTCAGCCATTGGCTGGGAGCACACTGTCCAGGAAGAAAACAAAAGCGTCCTTTTGTATGTACAGCTGTTTCTGCCAACCCTAAGGACACAGCAGAAATAGCTAGCACAGGTTTTGGTGTCATTCCCCTAGTCCCAAGTGGTGCTGTGGAGGAACCATCCAGAGGACAGTTGCTGTGAACTGTTGGTTTGCCAACGTGGACAATTTGTTTTTATTTGTGTCCGATGATTTCCTGCTCTGTCAAAACAGCTGAGTCATTTTTCCATTAATGTGATTTTTTTTTCTAAGTATTTTGATATTTCACTTTCTGTTTTAAACATCTTAGTGAGTGGCTTTCCCTCAGAAGTTTTTATTTGCTTTCTTTGAAGGGGAGCACTGTTTCTCACTGGGAGCACAGCCTGGCCATGCTTCAGAGCAGTGATGGGTTCTTAGTCCTGTGCTCTTGGGGGGAGGATTGTTGTGCTGATGGCTGTGAAAATTTGGAACAAGAAGTCTGTTCCTGCCCCATAAATCTCCATGTCTAACTCCATCCTGTTATCTTAGACATTTTTTCCCCTTGGAAAATAAAGGTTCCAGCATCATGATAGGCATGCTCATGACTCTGAATTATTGGCTGGATGTATGTGAATCTGAGAAATCTCAAAGTTATTTCTCTGCAAAAGCACATGTGGTGTGAGAACAATAGCTGTGGAAGTAGAGAGAGCAGGACAAGCACTGTTTGATCACCCTGGCCTTCACCAAAGGGGGGTTTCCAGCTGGGAATGAGGCAGGAGCTTCCCCACCCCTCACTTCTCTGCCCTTGTGCTCCAGTGGCCTTTAGCTGGTGCAAGTTTTACTGAAGCGGACACACATGTATTAGGAATTGGACTTGAGAGCAGCAATTAATTTCACATAATACCTTTGCTGTCCCTGGCTTGGACCAGATTTGAACTGCTGACCTGGAGATGAAAGTCACCATGGTCCCCTAATAGTCCCCCGGGGCGGGTGGGTGAGCAGCTTTGCTGGCTGTGCTAAAAACCCATGGCTGGGCTGTTCCCTGCCTCCCTCAGGTTTAACCCTCTCCCAACCCTCCTCCTTCTCCCCACCTCCTCCAGCTGCCTGCTGGGCATGACCAGGATAAAAGGAAGAGCAATGAGAGCCATATGTGGAGCCTTTAACCCCTCTGCTGAGGCCTGTGGTGAGCCTGGCTGGGGGTGAGTTGTGCAAATCCTGGGGTCCTCTGGGTTGCCTGAGCCTCCAGACATGGCACTGCACTTCAGGGCACTGCAGCAAGTGGAAATGTGTTTGCTGGGGAAGAACAGGGAGTGTCCAGGAGTAGAAGACCTGTAACTGGCATCCAGTTGTGGAGCTCAAGGCTGCATCTGATTCCTTTCATCTTCATGTGATCCTCCTGCATCTTTACCCTGCTCTGATCCCCTGCATCTCCCCATGTGGTGACAGTGACTGCTGGGATGTACTGGTAAGCAAATTCCCAGCATCTCTGGTGCTGCAAACAAATGGAATTACCCTTTCCCATAACACCACCTACAATCCTCTTGCCGATGCAGACCAGGAAAACACCTCTGACCTTGTGTCTTTCAGACAAGATGCAAGATCATCCATTCTCCTGTCCTTCGTGTTGCTGAGCCACAAACCTGAAACTCCAGAAGCTAGTCTAAGAGTGACATGCCCTCGGGTGGGGAGGTAAATTGAGCGTGGTTAAGTTTCACTCTGTAGCCAGAGGTTTAGAGCTGAAGCTGTCTTGCCTCGAGGACCTTCAGGAACAGGGCTTGAAATGTATTTCTGAAAGGGGATTAGCCAAATCTGAAAGTATTCCTGAACAGCTCCACCTGAGCAGAGCAGGCAGGGAGTGCCTGTCTCTCACCTTGTCTCTGGCTGCTGTCCTTGGCTCCTTTTGATGTCCCAGGGCTCCTGGTCTGGCCCTGACTCAGCTGTGATGCCCTGACTGGGATCTAGGCTGGGTAAGGAGCAGCCTAAGTGTTCCTGTCTGAACACTGTGAATTATCAGTAGCTTCCATCCTGCTCCCAGCAATCTCCAGCAGCCCCTGGGATGAGCAGTGACCCCTCAGCACTGGTGGCTGCTCTGGTTCCCACTTGCAGCACAGGTGCCATGAGTTTGGCTTCATCCCCAGTGAGAGCTCTTGTCACTCTGGCTGCATGGAGGGGAGGTGGGCTGCTCTGAGATGTGTTTTATGAAGACTAAAAGCCACGTGAGAGGAAGGAAAAGTGAACTACACCCTGGTAAAGTGTCCTGATTTGGTGCTGCCCATGAAGTGCTCTGCTGTGGTCTGGTGAGCAGCAAGAAGTGACAGGCGTGCTCTGGCAGCAGCAGGGTCTGTGCTGCAGAGAACGCCCACCCTGGAATGCAAGGGGTTTTATGGGCACTAATAAATTAAACCTCGTGTGTTGACTCTAAAAATGTGGTGGTAATGAACCAGCCTGGATTTACAGATAAGGGGAGCAGGGCACCGAGTAATGTGCTCATTTCCCTGTGCTTGCAGGGCCCTCCAGCAGTGTGGGTGGGATGACACCCAGGGGTCCATCTCTCCTGCACAATGGGCTTTCCTTCAGGCTCTTGCTCCTTGCCAAAATGCACCCAAATACTCTCTTCCAAAATCTTCCCTCTGATTTTCATCTAGCAGTTGGTGGGGTACTTGTGACTAGCCTTGGATATGTTCCTCAGAAAAACAGGCTTGTTGTTCACCTGGCATTCTCTGTCCAGGAGTGCCTCACCAGTGGAGGACAAAGGAGTTCTGGAAATCAGAGAAATGCTGACGACTCCATAGGTTTCACTGTCTGCTTTCCAGAGCTGTGGCTGCTTGGCCATCCCCCTTTGGAGGGCTGGCTGCCAGACTAGTGACAGAGCTCCTGAGGAGGGGGAACACGTTCCTGCAGGTCCCATGCTGAGACAGGCAGGAGCTCTGCAAGCCTTCCACAGCTCCTTGCCAGCTGACACGGAAACACAAGAGGCACCCTTTCCCCAGCTAATTTTCTTTTTTCCTCAGTCCTCTCCCTCTTTCACAGATGTCTTAAGGACTTCACTAAGTTTTGCATTCAGGCTCTTGGCCCTGATGAAGCAGAAGCTGCCTGCAGGCAGCTTTTGGACAGCTGGATGAAGATATCACTCGTCAAGCATCAGTCCTCTCCAGGTAACAAATCTTTTGCTTCTGCTTTGCAGGAATGTCTCAGTCACAGGCTCACACCTGAGGCTGTCAGCCTTCAAAGCCCCTCTCCTGGGCTGACCCCCTCTCTGCTCCTGGGACGAGGGAGGGTGAGTGGTGCACACATGTGCTGCTCTGGGGCTTGGCCCTGTGAGCCTGAGCAGGCTCCAGTCCCAGCCAGGCAACTCCCAGTTCACCCAGGGCATTGGGGAAATCTCAGTGCAGGCCAAAAGGAATCTCATCCCTTAGGAAGGGAAAAAACTTCTGCTTGCATGTTGGAAAGACTCATTGGGATTCAGCACTGCCCCCTCCATGAGCTCTCTGCAGACCCTAATCCATCTTGCCACCTCCCATCCATCCAGCTGGGATGTTCCACTCAGCCTCCACTGCTGCCTCAGTCTTCTCCTCTCCCCTTGCTGCATAATAATGATATTAAGAAAAAACACTCTAAACAAACGTTTTGTCCCTCAGGGTTGGAAAGTGAAATGGGAGAGCACAAGAAAGGATTTATGTGAATGTGAAGGATGTCAGTTAAGGAGGTTGGTCCTGGTCAGTGCCCCTCCCTGTCTCAGCTACAGGGACGTGATGAGATGACAACTCTGCTGTCCTGCTGTCATATAGGAGAGAAATGAGAGTGCATTTGGAGCAGGAGTGAAGGCTGGCAGTCCTGGGAGGGACAATCCCTGCACTGCTTGAGAGCAGGACACAGGGCCAGCTGTGGTGCCTGAATTGCCTGTTCAGATACAGGATTGGGGTTTAGGTCCATGTCCAGTGAATTTTGGCTAGAGTGCTCCCTGGGGGATCAGGCAGGAAGGTCACATTCTCCTTGTGTAACAGCATGAATGTGCTAACAGGGAGAGTGTTTTGCCTTAGAAATTGTGTTGCAGAGGATATGATGACTTTTTTCTGCTTTCAGGGTCTCTGTATGGCTTTTGGTTTGTGTAGTGTCAAAAGCAAACCCTGAGCACTGCATCTGCCTCGTGTGCTGGGCTGTGCTTGGGGTAGGGAGTCTTTGAAGCACTGCAATGTGTTTTTGCTAGGGAAGCCTCTCCTAGGACCAACACGAAATATTTCTGCAGTCTTTGCTATGTGTCCCAAAGCATAAATTGCCTCCAGCATATGGGGAGGGTGCTGAAAATAGCAGCATCCAGACCTTCTTTGGGAAAAAAAAAAAGAAAAAATATATATATAAAGAAATGGACACATGGCAGGCAGCAGGAGAAAGGCAGTGATGGAGCCCTTTCAGGGAAAACAACTCTGTTATGGGTCGTGGAGTAAACACAGATGTCTGGAATTGCAAGTAGCAGGAGGGAGCAGAGCCTTAGTGTGCTGCAGAGGGTTTGCCTCGGGGGCAGGCTGGTGGTGCTGGCTGCAGGGTGAGACAGCAAATCCCTGCTGGGGAAGGAGCTCTGGGAGAGGCAGGCAGCCCTGCCTGGGTCTCATCAGGTGTCCTGGCCTCTTGGCTGCCCCGGGTGTGGGCTTGAGTTTTTTTGTTAGGAGCAGGGAAGCTATGGAACAGGAAAAAAATGCATCAACCTGGTCAAAGTCTTGTTGGGTGCTTTTATCAGAGTGAAGAGTCAAGATTTTATCTCCCAGGTGTCACTGGCCAGTCCCACTTGTGCTCACAACTTTAAACCATGAGAAAGAGGACCCTGAAAATCAAATGCACTGTGGGAGAACTGGGAATGTGCCCTGAGAGGGGAACAGAGAGGAACTTATCCTTCCCAGACAAATCTGGGTCCTGACACTGAGCTAACCTCTGCTGGAGGAAAAAATATTTATATTTCAGTTACTTAGATATGGAAAACAAAAGGAAGGAAAAAACCCAACAATTATTTAAAAAGAAAATATAAAAAACTGTGACAAATAGCTGGTCTATTTATTCCCTTCAGGGTGAGCAGACTGGGAGGAGCACCATGATGGGCTGTAAGGGCATGGCATAGTTCTCCCTCCTCTGCTCTGTGATCTCCCTGCTCTGGGGGTTTGGCCAACAAAATCCTGTCCATCACTTTTTAGGAATTCTCCATCACTATTTCTTGCATCCATTATAGTCACTGAAAAAGAAGGGAAAATAAATCTTGAAAAATCCAGCTGAGAAATGTTACAAGGGCATCATCCTTTGGTTAGGCGTGTACTTGGAGATATTTTAGCAAGGTTTCCTTTTGAAACTGAATTTGACTGTATTTCCTAGGGAAGGAAAACCAGAGCTGCATCTGCAGAAGTGCTGTGCAATGAGACCTGGAGCAGCTCAGCTTCCTGCAGTGCAAATGGACCTGGATTCTGACCTCACCCGGGCTTGCAGGCAGTTGCAGGAGGAATAAAAAGTAAATCTGGGCTGGTTGCCATGAATAATATGATGTCTTTACATCCTGACCTAATTGTATTAATTCTTCATGGCAAATATCATATGGAAGTGGCTGATTAGTAGCTAGCAACGAGAGTGGTATTGGCCATCTGGTGTGCTCGGCTTGGAAGGAAAAAAAAAATCAGGATGAAGCAAAACTAAAACACATGAGTCTTTCAGATAATGAATTAGCCAGATTCATTAAATTTTAGTTCAGATTTGTCTCTGCTGACACTTGTGTATGGGCAGGGCACAAGGCAGTGGTGTCTAGGAGGAAAATGATCTCTTCAAGCTGCTGGTGTGCAGTGAATTGTGGTTATTTTTCAAGTAAGAACCCATAAGAAACAGCAGCGTCAGCTCTGTTCTACCTGAGCTACTCACAAGTTTGCTTTTGTTAACCTTATGTTAGGTTTCTAAGAGCTTTACCCAGGGAGTGCAGCTCATTCATGAGCAAAATTAATGAAAATCAGCCTGAGTTTTCTTCTGTGAGTAAAAGTAGAGTGGGAAACTGATCTTTTTCTTATGTCCTTCCTTGGCAAAAGCATCTGAGCTTTGTCTGGCAAGGCAGTCATATAAATCCTTCCCTTTAAACTCTGCTCACCTCTGGCTGCACAGTGACAGGCAGCTCAGAGACAAGAGACCTGTGATTTTGCTCTTGTTGATTTTCGATTTTTCTTTTCCTTTCCCTGCAGCCCTGGGAAAAGGTGGTGTGATGGAAAGGCACTCTGCACTGACCTGAGGAATTCTGCAGCTTCTCCTGAGGCCTGGCAGCAAAGATCTCCCATGAGATCTCCTGAGGGTCTTGTGGGGTGTGCACACTTCCTGAGTGAGATTTGGCTTCACATAACAAGATATTGGGATTTTTACTGAAGAATTTTTTTGCTGTTTTTGTTGGAATTAGCCAGGAGGATCCCATCTTAGTTTGGAAAACAGGGTGGGAAGCTTGCAGTGAGTACTCAAGGGCTCCAGGGAGATGACAAAGTGACCGAGTTCCTTGGCTGGGTGGGGAGAGCAGCCAGGGAACCTGGGCTTGAGTCAGAGGTTTCCATCTGTGTAAGGGTTGTCCAGAGGTGAGCTTGAACTCATTCTTTGGCCAAATGTCCTTGCTGGACTGGTCACTGAAAGACCTGGGTGTGCCAGAAGTTTGCTGTGCTCTGCAGTGCTACCTCCTGGAAGGCTTTGGGGAAAAAAGTTAAATTTGTTTTTGTTACCAGGGAATTTCCTGCATTGCACCTGTTTGGGCTGGAAACAAGTGAGTGGTGGCAGGTTTGTTTGGATGAGAGGGTGGAGGAAAGGGGATGAGACCTCTTGGCTTAGGCTCCAGAGTCCATGCCTGTATGTTTCAAACCCAGAACACTGCCAATCCCTTGCTAAATCTCTGGAATTGAGGAGGTCTTGAATGCAATGTTAAGGATGGTAAAAAGAGGTGGATACATTTCTCAAGCAATTGAATTTGAAATACTAGTCAAAGACAGCAGCAGTGTGAATTGGCAGGAGAGCCCTGATCCCTTGGTGCAAGGTATGGTTACAGGGAGGAGCTGTGTTCCTTTGTCTTTATTCCATGTTTATTATGTACCTAATGAGCTCTGGTTTTGCTTTTAATTTAAGCCAGCCCTTCTCCCCCTCCCTCCTCCCCAATAATTAATGATCAACACCATAATCCAACCTGATTGCCCGACAGACAAGGAGTACTCTACAACTGTGGCCTTTTTAACAGGCTCCTTATTAAACATTCTTACTGGATAAACAAGCTGAGGGGAGGCTGCTGGGGGTAATTTATTTCCCAAACACTCCAGAGTTGCCAAAGCTCTGGACCAAAGTATGTGTGCTCAGAGCTGTGAGAGTGGTTTCTCAGTGGCTTTACTGGCAGATGCTCCTAAATGTGTGTGGCCTTCTCTGAGGGATGAGTCGTGGGCTGCTGAGAGCAGCAAGAGGTTCCAGAGTAACTCTGAGCAGTAGGTGGACATGGTTATTGCAAGAAGCCCTAAATTTGGGATTCTCTTGGAGGAGCCTGATTCCTGGGACACAGCCCTCACCTTGCCTCCCTTTTAAAAGATTGGAATTAATGATGTCAAAGATCTTTTCCAGCTTTGGTGATTCTATTTAGGCAGGTGCTGGAGGATCTGACCTGATGATGTTGCAGGATAAAGGCTGGTGTGCTGTGGGCTAGGAGTGTGCAAACATCCCCTGCCCAGGAGGAAGGACCTTCCCAGCCCTGCTCCAACTTGACTAGATGGGGTCTTCCCCTGGATTTATCTCAATTTGATTTTAATGATGGATTTCAGACTTCTGCAGATACTAGAGCTGGTTCCAGGGAGGTATTTCATGGGTGTGGCTGCTGATGGAGAGCTGGGTATGGTGACCCCAGGATGTCTCATTTGGACTGCAGGATTTGCTCTTCTCCAAGGTGCAGGGCTGCTGCTGGAAATCCTGCAGCTGTGCACTGCAGGGTGGCTGTTGTCATCTAAGAGTTGGAGTGAGACTTTCCTTTTTATTTTACTTAAAGACGCAGATGGGAATCCCTCTTGATCATTCACAAAATCTGTCTGGGTTTGGAGGCAGTGACCTGCAGGTCAAAGGCTTTGTGCCCCTCCTATGGACTCCTGGTGTTTGTTCATTGCTAATCTAAAAATAAGCAGCATCTTGCTTGGAAGCAAGTCTTTGCCAGCTGATTATGGGGAACCTAAAATATACTGAACTCTGATTCATCAGGGCATGATAAGATTTGATCCTTTTATAACTGGTATGTGGAGGACTGCTTTATTAATAATATCACCTGATTAATATGACACAGAAGTTATAATTAATAGCAACATCCCATGTGATAAGAAGGGTGAAGGCAGGCAGACACCTTTCCCACCCTATCTGAAACATGTTGAGGCAATAAAGCAAGTGTTAAAAGTACACCTGGCATTTAACAACTGCTACAGAATTAATCTCAGATAAAAATACAAGCTTCCACTGATGAAAAAATTGGGATAATGATAATGAGCAAGTGACCTCAGCTGCAATGGGTGGCACTGTGCAAATGCACATAATTATGGAAGTGATTTGCTTAGCATTGACGGTGTCTGTTATGAGGTAAAATCATCCTGGAATGCTGTGGGAAGGTCCATGCAAAGCAAAACAGGGCCAGCAATTGCTGACTTGATTTAGAGTTTCACTGAGCTTTGGATAGGCTCTGCAACTGCTCAGCCTCTGGGGGTCTGGAGTGGTTTCTGCTACCTGCATTTTCCACATGTTTGCTGAGACCAAGGCAGAGAGAACTCCCACCTCCAGGGATCACCAGACTATGCAAAAATATGCTTGCAACCACCTCATACCAACCTCAATATATGTTTGTTCATTTGTTCCAGTGTTAGCAGGACCCAAATGTATTGTTTTTAAAACATCCTTGCTTCTCTCCAGCAGTTTTACTGCCTCCAAATATGTTCTGTGCCCCTGCTCAGCAGTAGGTAGTTATTTAAAACAATACATTTCTTTTCTGTGCAGTGCTTTCTCAGAGGTCTTGGCTTGTTCAGGCTTTAACTAAGCTTTAGCATGCAAATTTAATGTGTCATTGTGGCATCCTTAGGAATAATTAATATAGAAGGGTTACTGGTGCTGGGGGCAGATTTGTGAGGCCAACCCAGCAGTGGTTTTCTTTAAATGCTAAAGTTGATGACAGTCTTGATGTGAGAGTGTCAAGTGACATTTACTAATGGGAGGAGGCCAGGAGTATTTATATATTTATATTTTGGATGTGTGTGGTGGGGAGTTGGTGGTTTTTTTTTTTTTTTTTTTTTTTTTTTTTTTTTTTTTTTTTTTTTTTTTTTTTTTCCCTCTTCACTTTTTTCTGTTCCCAAGCTTTGCAGCTGTGGTTTGATTTACACGAAGCAAAGTTGCAAGTTTGCAGTGTTCCAGTTCCTTCCCTCATCAGGGACTAGAATGGCAATTCCAGCAACACCCTGGGAAAGGGGCTGGGGTATTTCATGTGTGACATGGAGGCAGATGAACTTATCAAATCTTGGCTAAGATGTGGCAAATATTGATGTATCTGCTACAGCATGAAGCCTCTGATGAACTTGTCACAGCAGGCTGGAAATACTTTGGGGCTGCAAGAGTCAGCTCTTTTGCTATCCATAAAAGATGGCTGACCCTTGTTCACTGCAGTCCCCTTCTGGAAACACAGTGTAAAATATTTAGGAATTATTTGTAAAATGCAAAATGCAAAAAAAAAAATAAAAATTGGAAAGCTGCAAATTACCTTTTAAACCTCAAAGAGGAGAGAAGCCCTCCTGTTTTGAGATGCAAAGTGGTTTGTTACAGAAAGGGATTGGGAACAAACCTTCCCTGAAACAGCTGGGGCTGATCCCCATCAGAGTCAGGATGCAGGACCAGATGGTCAGCTCTCCTGTGACAATTCTATTTTTTATTTACATTAAAACACACTTTTAGTTGGGGGGAAAAAAGTGTAGCCAATTTTGCTGTGAAGAAATGTAATGAAAATTAAAAACTCCTCTGTTCTGAGAATCTCTCTGCCTGTTTGAATGCTGTATCAATGGAAATATCAAATGAGGAATAAGATCAAGAGGGGAAAGCATCAGCTCTTTTTTGGCTTTTGGGGACCAGCAGAAATACAGAGAAAAATTGCTGATAGTTGATATATTGACCAGTTTTCGTTATAACCTCAGTGTTTCAGCTGAAAGAGAAGATATGTCTTGATTAAATGAAATGTCATCTCAGTGTTGAATTAATTACGTAGAACATGGGCAAGGACTTGGTATTGTATTAATTTGGCTGCTCTGGAGAAAACATCAATGGGCTGTTTGTGGATGACAGCTTCATACTCTGTCAGCTTCTGCCTAGCATCTCACAGCTCCTTGCAAGTTCTGGTGTGTTAAGCTTGGTAGAGGCAGCGAAATCATTAAAATTTCCCTTTTGTACAAGCTAGAGCAGCACTAAGAAAACTTTCAGGCTTTTTCTCTGCAGCTCAAGGCAATGTGAGTTTGTTACACATCGGTGTGGATGACTGGACCCTAAGTAAGCCACTGAAAGGCTTTCTGCTCCCTGCCAACTTGCACAGGATTGGCCTCAGAGATGGAAAGAAAAGACCAGATTTCCATGTTATTCAGTGCTGAAGACTTTAAATTCATTTAAATGAATGTTGAGTTGTTCCCTGCCTGGTGCCTGATTAAGAACCAGCCATAGCCAGGGGTTGGCAAAGATCAAGGTCAGTTTTACAAGCAGAGATTGACTCAAGTGGGTTGTCACAGTCTGCTTTTCTGGGAAAAGGCAATTATAACTCAGGAAGTTCTGATGTGAAAATTATTTTGGCTGATATGCTCTTTTTTTAATGGTTAATGCATGCAAAAGCAATAGTGAAGATAAGGTGATGGAAAAGGTGAATCAAAGCAAAAATCTTTGTGTGAGGTCATGTTTTGTTTCAGAGACGTGCTCAAAGAAAATTTAAAGGTATTCCCTGGATTTGCCACCACATTTAATAGGTCATTTTAGGCTTGAGGAGAGGATTCCTGGAATTTTGTAGAAAGTCTTAAGACCTGCTTTTATGCAAGACCCCATGGGCAGAGATACAATGACAGATCTACAGCCCTGATTTGGGTTACACTTGGGGCAAGGCAGGATAATAGTGGTGGTTCACTGCCTGCTCAACCCCTCCCCATCCCACAGAGATGGCCAAAAAGGTTCTGCTCTTCACCAAGGTGCGGAGCTCTCCCTTCCAGGCAGTGTCTGAAATCACCAAGGTCGTTGCTGGCAGTTCCTGGGGGAGGTTTTACAGCACAGACATAGTTTTATGGTTATTATTTATTTTTACGGTTCATTGGCTCAAGGCCCCCAATTTGCTTCATAGCTCTCCAAAGTCAACAATTATCAGGCAGCTGTTAATTGGGGCTGGATCAGAAAATCAGCAGCATCCTATCACTGAAAATCTCCGTGGGTGACATTTCTGACACCTCCAAAATCAATGGCAACGAGCCCAATGACACTGAGGAAACCAGGAACAGATCCTGCTCTCCTATAGGCATCTCCAGGTCTGCAAACTCAGAATGAAACCTGATTTCCACACTGATAAAAACTAATGAAGCATGCAGGAGCATCATTAAGCCATAAGCAGTTTTCACATTAGGAAGGATCCACTGGGGTTTTTGGTTTTTTTGTTAGTGGTTGTGTAAGTGAGTGACTACTCTAGAGAATTCAAACTTTGGATAAGGATGAGAGAAAAGGAGAGAGAAAAAAGATAAAGAGAGAAGAAAGAATGACAGCGTCCTTAAAAGAAAAGGGTAAAAGGATTAACTTTTTGGACAACATTTCTTAAATTTCAAATTCTTGCAAAAGTAGCAAAAAATTGAAAAATAAAATGTAGAATAGTCATAGTTTCGTTCCAACCCTCCACCCCCTCAATGACCAAAAAAAAGGTCAGACATAATTTTTGGTCTCTAAACTTTAAGACTTTAAAGTTCTGGTTGAGTTTAAACCTTTAAGTGAAGTTAACCTTTTAAGCTAAATTTAGTTTTCTATCCATTTCTATGAGGCAAAATCTTTTAAAAATAGCATTTTTCACCTGCTCCAACAGTGCCAGAGACCAAAATGTGCTGCATGGTCCTTGCTGTCCTTGCTGCCACCTGTTCCATGCCTTCCATGTGGCAGATCCTGCAAACCTCAGTGACAGCTGTAGTGTAGGAGGGGCAGGAGTTGGATAAATCCAACCTGTTTATTCCGCAGTCTTGGATGGCAGGTCACGGGCATTTCTCTGAGCTGAGCAAACAACTGACATATGTGCACTGAGAACAATTTTAAAATGTGCATTTGATAGATTTTAAATAATAAGATGTTGATGTTTTGTGCTGGTTTTTTTCTGAGAAACCACTAAATCTGTCGTGCTCTGCTCACGTGCCGTGAAGGGAAGTTGCAACTCCCTGCCCAAGCTGATTCCCCAGCCCTATATTTCACCTTCCTTTTGATGGCTCTGTCATTTTAAGCCTTCAGATAATAGGCCATCATTCTCAGAGTTGCTATTATATTTTATTAATAGGAAGGGGGGGTGGATTATTGTCACAAACTCTGAAAGATTTGCACTTGGAGCACTCACAGCTCTCAAAAAGGGCAATTCATTCAGCTGCCTTGCTTGATGGATGTAGATCCCAGCTCTTCCTCCCTACTTTTCCAGGTCCTACCAGCCTTTGCACGCCATGGGCACAGGTCCCACCCCAGGCTGGTGGCAGGACCAGCAGTTTGGTCTCCTTGGAATTATCCAGAGTGGGATCAGTGCCAGCTGCAGCTGTGGGTGATGGGGATGGAGGCTGGGTGAGTGCTGAGCTCTCCTCTCGCATCTGTGCGTGTGGGTGTTTGTACACACACAGACAGCCAGAACAAGTCTGTTCCTGTTTGGGAGATCAGTGTCAAAAGTGTATTTTGTAAGAGCTGGCCATGCTCCTGTTTCCACATTACTAAGCAAAAGCAGTTAGATGGTTTTTTTTTTTGGGTGCCTCTGCTTTTCCAAATCACTGCATGGCTGTGTCTGTCCCTTTAGAAAAGGGAAGGATGTGCTCCAGAGCCTCCATGGAGGTATGTCAGCAGCTCATCCCAGATTGGTGGGGTTGGGCATCACATAATAGGGTGGCCAAGGTGTGAGTGCAGCAAGAAGGGAAGGAAAAACCTGTGCTAGGGGGTGGGGACCAGCTTGCAGAAAGGTTCCTGCTCCTCTAGTGCTTACAAGAAAGGGATGAGTACAGACATGTTGGATCCAGCTGTGTCTCTGCCTTTGTGACTCTTCAAATTGCACATTCTCCAACCTTTCAGAAACACAGGACAAGGATTTTTTTTTTTTTTTTTTACCCTGAAGTGCCTGAACACCTGAGGCTGAAAATCCTCTTCTCTCTTTTGCCTCCCTTTTTCTCCTTCATTCATTATCCTTGGTGGGCAGTCAGCTGCTAATTGCTGTGTCCTGCATGTGTCCATCACTGCCCAGTGAAAAGCATCTTCTGGGGGTGTTTTAAGCACCTTTATACTGCTGGGATGGGGAAAGAAGTCAGGTGTGGTGGAGGAAAGTGGCTTTTGTGTCTGCTCTGTCCCTGCTAGCAGGAGGATAAGG
Organism: Cettia cetti; assembly: GCA_013401135.1. Lineage (NCBI taxonomy): Eukaryota > Metazoa > Chordata > Aves > Passeriformes > Sylviidae > Cettia > Cettia cetti. The sequence goes on from VZUI01043245.1 coordinate 122,318, forward strand.
GGGAAAGGAAGGGGAGCATGGCTTGCTCCAGTCTGTGCACCAGCCCATCCTGCTGGCTCTGGAGTTGTAGCATCTGGGGAGAGGGGGACACAAACAGCAAGAGGTGGCCCTGAGGGGAAATAAGACACCTGAGGTGGGAATCAGCTTTTAGTTCCTAGCCATTGCCTGACTGGTTCGGGTTTTTTGACACTTTCTTTTTTGACACATTTTTCTCCAGCTTGCTTTTCTGTCAGACCCAGAACAAATGGTGTTCAATCTGCAGATACAGCCCACAGCTGGGATAAATGTATGCATTCCTGCACCTCTGACTAGCTTTAGGTATTTGTCTGGGGGAGCAAAAGTGTTTCCATATTTTTGGATAAGGGTCGTGCATTTTATGCAAAGGAGAAATATAAATTCATAGCTACCTATTGCAGCAGTAGCAGCTGGTCTTATTAGACTTGCTTGTATCCTGAATTTTCTACTGCAATCACCAAGGTGCTGGCTTAGAGTCTGAAAGAGGATGCTATAAGCTGGTCTGTGGCAGTAGGAGCAGAGGTGGGCTGTAAAAATCCTCTATAGCCAAGATCTGGGGTGGTGGGTGTTGGAAAATTTCACTCAGTCCATGCTCTGAGCTCCAGGGGGTTGGTTCTGCCTTTATCTCATGGTGAAGTGGGGCAATCACCATCCCTGGAAGTGGGCAAAACCCACCTAGATGTGGTGCTTGGGAATGTGGGTGAGTGGTGAACTCACAGTTGCAGCCCAGTGCTGGGCTAATTTTGGACTTGATGGTCCTAGAGGTCTTTTCCTGCCTGAATGATTCCATGATTGTTAATGCAAAGGCTTCACTGCCATAAACCAACACTGACAAATTGATATCCAGTATGGAAGGATGTGAAGATGATCTTTCCTAGAAGAAACATGCCCAAACATCATTACTGATGGAGTTGGAAATAGGAATGGGATTTCTTGACTCCCTATTCAATCTGCAAGCAACAGATTCAGCTGTTGAAAGAAATCAGTTGGGAAGTCAGTGGGTGCTTTGATATTTTAGCTGTTCATTTTCAGTGTTTTTTGTCATGTCCTTTTAAATCATGAACTTCAGAAATTCCTGGTTGGCTATGAACACTATGGTCTGGTTTTCAAAGCTGCTGAGCTGTTAAGAACATTTTGAAAATTAGAATAAGGACTTTGGGTGCCCAAATATATCCTCAGGAGTCCAGGTTTAAGCACTTGGGTTTGCATACTTTGTTTGTATTATCTGCACCTTTAAAATAGGAAAACAAATATAATTGCTGCTCACCACTATCATTAATCCAAGCAATTTGAAGATAGTTTATTTTGTTATGAATTAGTCAATTAATTCTGTTTATTTTGTTATGAATTAGTCAATTAATTTTGTTTAATTCACTCTGTGAATTAACACTCTGCAAAATATCAGGCTAAAGAAATTTTCTGTACATTAACACAATAAATCTTAATTTGTTTCTGCTGTTTTCTGAGTAACCCACAGCCATCAGAAGTCACTTTTATTTATTTTTTCCATTTTCTCTGGTTAAGTCCAATTCTTATGCAGTTTCTTCTGTCTCTCTGCTGATTCTTCAATTTCTAATATCCCTTCACTTTGGGGATGAGGTTCAAAAGGTCTTTGGGGAGAGCTGGTTTGTATCCTGAACTCAGGAGCAAGCATTGCAGGTCCCAGTTTGAAAAGAGGAACTGCTGATACTAATTATTTTTGTTGCTTGTTTATCTCTTGATTGTTCCTACAATCCAATTAAAATCATTGCTGTTCCTTGCAGGTGGCATGGATCTTCATTTGGATTTTGGGAGACACAAACGACAGCAGCTTGTGAAGACAATCCTTCTGTGAAAGGTAAATTCACTCTTGAAAATTCACCATGAAATTCACTTTTGTTCCAAAAAAGAAAAATTAAAAAAAATGCAGAGACTGTGGAGTGATCACAAGCCTCCAGCAGTGAAGATTTAAGATGATAAATATCGTAAAGCTTTTAATAACCCTTATATCATGACTCTGTTTTAATGATATTGAATAAATTTGGTCTTGAATTACCAATAATTTCTGAGAAAACCGTCAAGAGAATGTGTCTAAAAACGTGCTTTTAGAGAAAACAAAAAAGTGGCCTAGAAAAAATACAGTTTAAAAAAAAAATCACCATCCACTTTCAAACGGTTCCCTGAGAAAACCATCTTTAAATGGCTGAGGGCAATTGGCATAATGATTTAAAGCTGGGCTGGAGAGTTGCAGGCTGCATGTGGGTCCTAGCAGTGAAGTGAGAGGGAAGGAGGAGGCTGAGCTGTGAGGCAGAGATTGCTCTAATGAAAGGCGTCACGGTGACACTGCATGAACTTAATATTTAGCCAGTGACGTTTGCACTCCACAAAGAACCCAAGGGAGGCAATTAGGAGGGCTTGCAGAAGGAGGGAATAATTTTACCTGTCAGGTTTGTAAGTGGGCAGCTCTGTGAGTGTGTGTGAATAGTTGTGTGTGTGTGTGAAGGATCCAGAAACTAATGAAGTAGAGAGGCTTGGCGGGGACTGTCAAGCCTGTGGTTAGAGGTGGGGAAAGAGCTGTTTCCAAACCCACAAGATTTATTTCAGGAGCTGGTGGGTAGGTGGGAGGCAAAGTTAGCAGGCTTTACCCTTCAGGGCTTTCATTTGCTTTAAACTCAGTTGAAAATACTGCTAAGTGTAGCAGAAAGCAGGAAAGGTACCCATGTACATCTTACAGGTGACTTCTTTATGTTTTTTATTTAATTTTTTTCTCTGATATTTTTTTCTCTCCTTGATTTCTCAGGGTGTGACTTAGGAGCCCTAGGTAGAGAAGGCTCCAAATTCAGCGCTTGCAGCTCACAGGCCTCCCAATGGTGCAGCAGTGCCCAGAATTAACCTGACAAACCAGAGCTTTCCTTTCAGGATGGAAAATTGGACGGTGCTAAGCTGGTGTTAAGAGCTGTACAAAAATGGTCCCTGCTCCAGGAGCCTGCTGATACCAGCACTGGGCAGTGCATGCATGTTCCTGTGCTCACAGGAGGGTTTGGCTGAAGTCTGACCTCAGCTTTGTGGTCAATGTGGTCTTCAGTGAATGATGAACCCCAGATCTTTCATCTAATTTCTTTTAGGAGTTGTGGATCTACAGTATTTTATATCCAAGGCAGATAAAGCTGGGGACTGTCACCAGAACTCCAAATCCAGACTCCTTTTATTGTCAAATTCTTAGTGATTTTCCATTTGGATATGTGGGGGTGATATTTTTGTTTTTCTTCTTTTCCCCGCCTCCCCAAACAAACCCTTCCTCCTAGTTCAGTGCTTCCTTGAGGCATGTCTATGTTCCTTGCTGTGGAAGAGGGCAGTGGGGACAGGATCTTGGACATAAACAAGATTTCAAACAGCCTGGACCATCTGAGATCCTTCCCTGATTGTTTCTAGGACAAACCCCTACTGCAGGCACCAGAGGAATTTCACATTAGCAGCCAAACATCTCAGGAACTTGGTTCTGGTGCCCTGAATCAAACAGCAGTGATGAGTACAGGTGTCATTGCTTCTCCTCAGTGCCCACACAGGCACCTGCCCTGCCTCTGCCAGAAATTATTGGCCAAAGCCAGGTCAGAGAATCATGGAATATCCTGACTTGGAAGGGACCCACAAGTGGTTGGTGTGAATACATGGACCAACTGCTGCAGCAAAGGAAATTTATCATCAACAGTGCTTTGAGGCACTTATTTTGGGGGAAATATATATGAACTAGGGCTTAAATCTTGGCTTGAGCTGAGGGCAGAGAAGACGCCTCACTTAGCCTGAGGAATGCTTTTGACAGAGACACGTTGTCGCCACATCTCTTGGCTGGGAATAAGCTGCACCTTTCCTGCAAATGGAAATATTTCTCTGAAGTTCAACAGCTGCAGGAACAGCAACTTGTCTCTTGATCACGTTTCCAGTTTTAAAACCCATTTCTAGTCCAGCAGCGAGGAGAAAACCCAAAGCTCATTCAAATGAGCTTTTTAATGGAAAAAGTCACATTAAATCTAAACCAATTTCATGATCTTGTCTGAGTCATGACTTTTTAAAGACTGGGGGCTGAGGCTGCAGTTAACATTGCCTTAGCAATGCTCAGTACTTATCTGTGAGTAGAAAGGTAATGGTGGGGAAGGGCTTGTGGTGTTATTTTTCTGAGGGCCTGATCATTTAGCTATCTAATTTGGGAAGCAGGACTATCTCTGGCTGACTCTTATCACCCTTTCAGCGAGGCAGATAGCAGCCAGCACATTACTCAGCCTTACCCCGTGGATATCTGGTGTCTGAGTATGTGTTACAAAACGTGGCAGCCAGAACAGTGAAACCTCTCAGTGCTGGGCACAGAGAAGTGGCTTCAGCCCCACGTGGTTAGAGGTGGATGATTTGTCCTCTGGACTTGTCCTCATCACCTGAGAGACCCTAGGTGGCTCTGCTCTGTTGTCACTCAATTATTTACTTCTCCTGGGGATTGAAGGATGGGGATATAATGTGATATAGGAAACTTTCCTAACTTGCTTTATAACTGCAATAATAATATGGGAACTTTATTTATAGTTAGAGAAGTACTTTCATTTTTTCCTATCTCCTACAGTCTTCTCCCTGACAGCTGGTTGTGAGGCACCAGGGAGAGATTTAACCTCTTACTGGTGCTTTGCCCACAGGGTTTCAATGTGGGTAGCTTCTGTGAGAATTTCTTTTTTCTCTTTTGCAGATGGAAAAGAGAGACATGCAGTTCAGAGGTGTTTGTAGGGAGACTTCTGGCTTGAAGCAAACCCCTCAAACCTCTCCAAAATAACTTCTCAAGATCTCTCCATGCCTTCTGGTGGACCTTATGGATTTTCAGATGCTTGTGATGTATAAAAGTGAAAATGGTCACTGCAGAGTTTGGAAAGCCTGGAGAGTCACGAGGCTTGGTTGGTAGGAAGAAGGCCCAGGCTGCCTTTGCTCACTGGGGTCTGACACATCCCACCCTGACCAGGGTGGCTGAGAAGCACCCGTGGCTTTGTTTCATCACCCTTGAATCTGTCCCAGTGCAAACTGGCCCTTTAACAGGGACCCACTGCTATGTGTGTAGAGGGAAGCAGAGACAGAAAGGAAGTAATGTTGAGTCACAGCAGTCAAGAAGGATCAAAGATTGGCTATTTTTGACACACAAAAGGGTAAGTGATGCTGAACTCTCTCTAGACTGATTCCAGCTGAACACAAAGCATTTTAACCTCTTAATCCTCACTTCTGAGTTATAGCCTCGACATTGAGGGCTTTGTGGCTTTTTGGAGATTCTCTGCTGCGTGTGACCCTCGTCCCAAGCAAATAACACACACTCCTGGCTGCTGCACAGCATGTGTTGAGTGTTGAGAGTGGTGTTAATCCTGCAAACTCTGATTTCTTGCCTCCCTCACTGACCATAACTGGAATTCATGGGAATTCTTGCCGAGAAAAGCAATCAGGTTGGGTGAGGCTTGGAGCAACCTGGTCTAGTGGAAAGTGTCTCTGCCCATGGCAGGGAAGTTGGTACAAGATGATCTTTAAGGTCACTTCCAACCCAAACCATTTTCTGTGATCTCTGAGCTGTGGATGCAATATCCAATTTCCCATTTTGATTTGTGGAAGCAGAACCCCAGTTTCACCTCACTGTCCAGAGGACAGCCCTAAACTCTCAGTTTCCCCTCTGAGAAGCTGTTCCTGGGCTCTCCTCTGTCATCCTCCCACCTTGGCCATCCATGTACCCCCTCTCCAAATCCTCAAATGTTCCTCTGTGCTTCCCAGCACGTGGACTGGTGTTCTCTCTGAATCCACATCCACTGATTGTAGATATGAAAGCACTGTTTTGGTTTGAGCCTTGTTTGTATTTTTTTTGGTTTGCATATTTGGGCTTGGCATAAAACCCAGCAGAGAGGCTCTTGCTTAGCCAAGGCCATTTCTGCATTCACTGCAGATGAGCGTGGTGCTCCAGGGAACCAGTTTTATTCCAGGCTTTGCCAGTGATTCATTTCTGGATGCTGCCTGCCTGATTCCCTCTGGGCCTCAGTTTCCTGTTCTGTAAAATGGAGATAATACCCTTTCATGGCACAGGGCTGCTTTGAAGCCTTTACAAAATTACTCTGATGTGTTTGGATGAAAGTTTCTCTAAAGCAGATTTAAAAAAGCATGCAGCTCTCATTGAGGAGTTTGTATGGAGTGATCAGGACCCCAGAATTACTTCCCAGGATGAATGTGTCTGTGTTGAACCCTCAGACAATGCTGAACACTGAAACAATATTCATGTAACTCTTCTAAAAGCATCCACTGTTGGTGCCCATGGCAGGGTTTGCTGCTATTCATTCTTTTTGTTTATTTTATGTAAATCCTTTTTCCTTCTCATTGAAAACACAAAAAAAGGGATGATCAAAAAAAATTTTTTTTTTGCTCAGTAAGCCCCATAAAATTGATTAATCTTGAAGAAGTTTTTAGCAGCACCAACCCTCTCTGCCTATCTGTGTGATTTTAAAAGAAACTCTCCTCTTTCTCCTGTCTGTCGTATTATGGGGAGAAAAAATACCCTGAAAGCAGAAATGAAAGAGATGCAGAATTTTTGTCTCCATGCCTTTCTCACTCGGGTCCCTTTATACGCTCTCCCACCGCCCCCTCCTCCATGGCCCTCCCTCCTGCTCTGCCTCAGTTCCCATTGAAATGTCAAATGCAGCAGTTGTCTGCGAGTGAAAGAGGGACTCCCTGGTGGGAACAGGCTGCCCTTCTAACCTGAAGGCCTCGGCTGTTCTCTTCTCCCCTTTTTGGTGTTTCCCATCCCACTTTCTCAGCAGATGTTGTGTGGGGCAGCACAGGCTGTAAAGGAATGAGTTTCTTTTCACCTGGCCATGTGAATGGGCTGGCACAGAAACCCTGGCTTATTCTCTCAGACTCTGGCAACAGCTTACACAGAAAGAGATTGTTTCGAAGAGCTGTCTCCTTTCTTTCTTTCTCTTTTTTTTTTTTTTTTTTTTTTTTTTTTTTTTTTTTTTTTTTTAGGCAAAGATAGAGAAAAAAGCCTGAGAGATGCTGGCTGTATTTTAAGCTTCCTCCTTGGGTGCCAAAGGAGTCCTTGGAGTTTTGTTGCTGCTACTTTTGTTCCTTTTATAGTTTCTATTCAAGCCCCAGGCTTTCAGCTTCTCTTTCTCTTAGTCCTACTTTTCCCAAGCAGTTGACATGAGAATTAGTTCAGAAAGATGGTGGAGGTTCATCCAGGAGCGTTGCCCCGTTTTAGTCCAGGGCTGTAGTTTTTGACTCTTTGGTGGAAATTTGGAAAAGAGTGACATTTCCCATGCTTTTGCAGGGAAAATATTTAGTTTCAGATGAGCTCTGTCTGAAAACATGTGACAATGGTGTGCAAAAATGCACAGATTCAACCCTAATATTGAGTTTTGTCACTGTGCTACTTAAGATTGGAGAGCCACCTTGAAGGTGGAAGAAATCAGGGCTGTGAGAGTTTTCACTTTTTCTCCCCTTTTTTGGCTCTCTGTTTATCTGTTTAATGTGGCTGGTTGTTTTCTGTAGCCTGCTGTCTCTCCCTTACCAGGACCTCAGGCATCTTAGGGTTGGTCAATTGAACCACACCACAAAGGTACCCAGAAGAGATATTCCCTCACTTGCATGGATGTCTTTGCTTGGCACCTTCAGAGCACTTATCCAGCTCACTTTTGGCCACTTCTCTGTGCTCTGAGCCCAACTAATTATATCTAAACTTTATATATATTCAAGAGCAAATTGTGTACACGTCCTGTGAATAATTTGATTGCCGGTGTGAGAAGCGCACACGCTGCTGATCCTGAGAAATGGAGCTGTCGTTTGCTGATTTAATGAGTAAATAATGAGTTATTCTGAAATACTGTGGGGATATTATGCCAGTGGTTCTCTATGGGTCTTTATACAAATTTTAACTCTGGTTGTTTTTTTTGTTGTGTGTGCGTGTGGTTTTTTTTAAAAATCTGAAGTTTATTTTTGCAGTGGTGCTTGGAAAGCTGTAAATGATCCACAAGGAATTAACAGACAAAAGTCCCTGGCTCTGCTCCACCCTATTGAAGTCGATGGCAAAAGTCCCATTGAATTTGATGGAAGTAACAACTAGGCCCTGTGATAGTAAACAATAAATCAGTTTTATAATCACAATATTTCTCTACATCCTGTTCTTCAGTGCTTTATGTGGCAGAGGTGTTAGGTACTTGTATGATGATGAAAGGCACAGACAAATCACAAACAACTCAGGTGAAATACAGGCTTGAGAAGGTGAAATTTCCAAATTTGAAAGCTTTGGGTAGACTTCACCTTTCAGGCAGTATTTTGGAAACCTGCACTCCAATTCTGTTAATGAGAATTCATTGTGAGAGGTTGAACTGCCTCTCCATCCATCATGTAGCCAGCAGGTGTAGAATATTTCCCCTTTCTAGTTTGTAAAAATTGCAGTTTATAGAGACATGGGAGTGTAAGAACCAGCAAATTGATTCTCCTGCCTGGACAAGTGGACGTGTCACAAATCCCATTCAAAAACTAATCAGGAGGAGATGGATCGTCAGATATCCTGCAGATGCAGTGCCATGGTTAGAAGTTTGCAGAAGCTTTTATCCCTGTGTCTTCTCTGGCACATCTCAGTTTTAAAACTATTCTGTTAAATAATAGGAAGGTATAAATAGCTCAGAGGTTTAGTTCTTATTCAGCCTGTTCTGTCAATGGACTCCAAATTATTTGATCAAGGAAACAAATATCAGTATCTTACATTTTACATGGGGGAACCCATTAATCCATGGCACGGCCTGATATTCAAGGATGGAGTTCAGTCTTTTCCTAAGTCCTAGTCTAGCATCTTATCCCCTGCCTTTTAAAGACTTTATCCCTAAAACGTGTCTTGAGTTAAGGGCCCTGTATTGTAAAGTTTTCCTGTTGATTCCTTCCCTGGAGTTTGTGCCTTTTGGAGGAGATGGGGCATTGATAATTGCTTCAGCTGTTCTTGACTGTTACAGAGCACTTTAGCAGAACTGTGTAGCCTGAGTGCTTCTGCTTTGTAAAATAACCCTTTGGCCCTGCAGAATGGGAGGATTTAGAGCTTTAGCCTTCTTGATTTGTTTTGTATTATTTTGTATGAACTATTCATGGAGGGTACAACAGAGCTGAAGGTAAGGCAAGGTTGTCACTAGACTATCCGAAGATGAGAGCCATGGAAATAAAGTGCTATTGTTGTTCTTCAGGCAATGACACTGACTGAAATAAAAGACATCTGGGTAGGAAATAGTAGCCTGCTTCCAGAGAGCATCCATGGTGTACCTCAGCTTGCCATGAATGCTAGCCCTGCTAGGCAACCAGGAAAAGGATCTGCAGGCAGCCATGAGCCAGGCCAACAAGAGAAAAAGAAAAAGAGGCTAGCCCTGAGAAAAAAGGGGTGTATTCTTCCTAATTGTGCTTTGGAATGGAAGTCTTTTTATTCTTGCCTTTTGTTGCATTTTTCCTCTTCCTTTTCACACCCCAGCAGCAGCCTGTGGGTCTCAGTGCTAGAAAGTGCTGGGTGGCCGTGCCCACCCTTCTGGCTCTGCCTGCCCTCCAGCTGGGTTTGGGGGTCATGTGGGAGAATTGCAGCACCTCTGCAGGCTCATCTCAGAGTCTGTGCCCTGGGAGCTGGGTCAGACTCAGTGTTGGCCATGACCCTCAGGAAGGGAGGGTGAAGCCTGTCCGAACAGAGTCTGGCTGTGGGTGATGGCAAAATTGCAGTTTCACCTCAGGATAAATATCCAGCCAAAACTGACAGGATTTTTTGGAGTGGCTGGTGGCTAACATCACGTTCAGAGTGTTTGGAACGTTTAAGAGATATCTCTGAGCAGTACTTTGAGTAAGGCAGTGGTGGACAGGAAGGGGTGTGAAATAGGATGCCCAGGGTTAGGTGAGAAGTCACTGACAGAGAGAATTGAATGGGGCTCTCCCCTGCCCAAGCTGTCACCCTCAATTCTGGGCCACTTTTCTCTCAGCAGTTTGTGCAAGCAGACTAAACCTCACTCAAAATCAAAGTGTGAAGAACAACAGAAAGGGGGGGGAGCGTTGCTCAGGGGGGAGAGAAATGCCTTTGGGCAAGAGCTGAGAGAAGCTGGGGCAGCACAGGGCAGCAGGGCAAGAGTGATGGCAGCACCAGTGGAAAAAAATGCTCTGAGGTCATAAGGAAGCAGGACTAGGAGCTGTCTGGGTGAGGAGAGAAGTTCCCCCGGGCATGGTCTCACCTCTCACACACATTTCTTGTTGTCTGTTTTGCTCTTGATGTTTGCCTGTTCTCCCTTTATTATTAGATGTGCACTGGCAGCAAATGGGTTCCCAAATATTTATCAAAATTCTTGACTTGATTAATCAAAATTTATCGAGTAGGCCTCCCATCTTTAAACAATGAAGATGTGATGTCTCTGAAGACCTGGAGGTGCTGGGAGTAACCTAAGACATCCCCTCCCTTTCAGCACAGGCTCAGGGTTGAAATGCAGGGAAGGCTGCTGGCAGGGCCAGCTGTAGCTCAGGCAGCAGCCTCAAGAGGGAGAGAAGGCTTTCTCACAGGCTTTTATGACCAATGTTCAAAGGAAAATGCCTTTAGAGAAGAAAAGACTGGGCTTTCTGGCTGTACACAGCTCAAACCTGCAAATCTGTTCTGTAGCTTTGTTTTCCCTGATGCTCCTCTTCGACCTAATCCTTCCCTTTTGCTCCTGCTGGTGGCTGGGGACTGCTTTTCTCAACCTGGGGACTTTACAGCTTAGCCTGGGATGAGGAGGCTCACCTAAACAGATTCATGTCTGTACCTTTTCTCCTCAGTCAGAGATGCATCATCCCTGTGTATGACAAGACAAATAGCCTGGACAGGAGGGGAACAAACTGGTTATTTCCCTTGAAATGAAGGATGCCCTGGCACTGTGTGGTTGATCACTGGACAAGAGCAGCACAATTGGACAAATGACCAATATAATAGCTAACAAATGGAAAACACCACTGCCAGCAAAGGAGCTGGCTATTTAAAGGCAGCAAGAGGTTTGCAGCACCAGCCCTAGCAACAAGGACAAAAGTTATTCCAAACACATGAGGAAAAGCCACCATGAACCCACTGTAGCATGCTATTAATAGGAAGGGGGCCTTCATTAATTTCTTAAAGGGTGATGCCAAAACATCAGAAGAAATTTGTGGTGCCCATAAAGGAGCAGCACGTTGCACTGTATCTAATTGCCAGAGTAATTATTTTCTGCTATGCAAATTACCAGGAGCAAATCCACTGCAGTACATCTATGTGTATTTAATTATCATCAAGAGCTGGAGTTGAGGGACTAGATTTAATATGTTCATAATGAAATAGCCAGAATTTGTGTGTGCATTTGCAGAGAACTCGTTATTTTACCACAGCTGGATTTGTTTATTTAAAATAAATCATTATGGCAGATACAGTTTCTGCGTGCTTGCCCATCTGCTGATTTATCGTAAAAATTGCGGTTCCATTTATATGGGTGGTTTCTATCAAACACACATCACCCCTCTTGCTTGCAAGCTGCATGTTTCTGTAGGATTTAAGGAGCAGCTCAATGCAAAGAAAAGCCATTTTTGGATAAACGAAGGCTAGAGGAATAGGAGGAATTAGGACGAACTGGGTGGGTTAACATTTTGTAAGGTTTTGGGTCTTCATACTTACAACCTTGTTGTGGTTTAAAACCAGGACAAGGATGAAAACTGGAATTCTAGCAACACCCATTTGTAAGCCAAACCTCTTATTGTTCAATGTCTATTTGATGGTGTGCATGAGGCAAGTAAATGCTTATGGTTTCTAGGGAATATTTTATATTTTCTCATCATAGCATGAAACAATAGAAGTGTACACAGGATGCTGGATTACCACTCTGAACCTGAGATGGTTCTTCCCCTCTTAAGCTTCAGACTTTCTAGGCCAGAGCTTTACTAAAGGTATTGGGATATCATTTCAAGGCTCAAGTTATAAGAAAAATATTAAAACTGGGAAGAAATACTTTTGCCACTTTGTCATGTTTTGGTGGTTTTCTGTTAATGGAACTCTTGGAAAAAAGAAAGATCTGAAAGCCAGCAGCGTAGGTGGCTGTTCAGCCAAGAAAAATCATATTGTGTAGTCCCCAGGAGTGGTGTGTGTGACATGATCCTGTTAAAAACTTGGAATCTGCAGCTCTGGAGGAGATACTCCATATCAGTCCAAGCTCCAGTCAGGAAAAGTGATTGGTAGGGACAGATTTATTTCCTGTGTCTCCTGCCTTGTAGCTTTGCTTTCCTTGATCTGGCACCAACCTGGTTGCAGCTGGCTCCTGCTTGACACCCAACTGTTTGTTGTGGTCACTGTTTCAAAAAGCAGGAGGGAGGCTCCAGGCTGTCCCACTCCTGACGTGCCAGGGGAGTGCCAGGTGAAAACGTGGTTGCAACGCAATTAGAAACACAAACCACGGCCAAGCCTTTGTGTTCCTTTGTTTCCTCTTGTGGATACCAACTCGAGTTACAAAGCACAATGAGCCAGGGGTAACAAAGGGTCACGAAGGTACCGTGCTGTGTCACCGGCGGTGGGTTGGGGCCAGCTCTGGTGACATTCCCGTGATGGTACCCACAGGACCCTTTTTCACAGTGTCCCTGAGCTGGTTTGTGCATAATTGATGGGTACCCTGAGGTTCTGCCTCCTCCTCCTCCTCCCCAGGACGTCCTTTTCTGTGTTAGTTTATTTTTTAAATAATTAACAGACTTTGTGACTGCCTGTCTATCTATCCCGCTGGAATTCCTCTCCAGCTGCTCTCACCCCTTTCCACAGCCCCTCCCTTTCCTCCCCAACACCATTCTCCTTCCACTGTATTTTAAAGTGGTGTCTTTTATTTATTCTTTGTGCAATGAAAACGCTGGGCACTTTTTGAATGAGATGCCCCTTGCTGCTTGCTGGTGCCCTGAAAACTTTCCTGCCCAGATTCCCTCTCTCCTTCCCACTGAAGGGCTCCTTTGATGCAGGATAACACTTGCCTGATGGGCTCCTCCTCTCCCTCCAAACCACAGTTAGAAATTTCCTGCCCCTGTAGAGTGAAGGGATTTGTGCAGCTGGGGATGGACAGGGGACCCCATTCCCACCCTGTTTGTCCCCTCCTGTGGCCTGACCCATGCCTGAGTTGGTGTGGCTGATGAGAATGTGAGGTTATTCAAGCAACACTCCATGCATCTCCTGTAGGTGTTGGGAGCAGGGGTAAGAGTCTGTTCCCTCTCTCTTCCCAGAGCATCCATTTCTCTGTGGTGCCAAGCAGCAGAGAAGCTGTGGCACATCTTAATGCTACAGGGAACGTCAGCTCTTGAAGGTGTTGGCTTCCCTTCTCCTGCCATGATTGCCCCTGTTCCCTGAGGGAAGTCCTCCAAGGAGAAGAAGTGAAGCCTCAAAGCACAGTGGAGCTGCTGGAGATATTTGCTCTATGTTTAGGGCTTTGTAGGAGTGGGTGGCGTGGCCCTGGTAGAAATTGTGATTTTTGTGTAAAGGCCCGAGATCTCAGGGCAACTCTGAGGGCATGCATTTGGGAGTGAGAAATGCTAAGACTCTGCTTGTTGAACTTGAACCTCTTTTCATTGTCAACAGAAGATTTTGTCAGGTTATTCCTCTCAATCTCATGTGAAGACCATCTACGTATTATAATCACTTAATAAATAAACTTGCTCCCCATCTCTGCTTGCCTGGGCTTGCTGCTCTCCAGATCCCTGTTTTAATTGACACACAGCTTGTGGTGTGGCTGGGGGCTGTGCCAATAACTCACATATTCCAGGCATGGCAGGCAGATAGGCCCCCTCCCTCCAACACCATCATTCCAAGCAAACATCAGACAAGCATCCAGCTTTGATGTGGGTCCTGGGCTTGCAGCCTCAAAAGAGGAATCTTTGGAACCCCATTTGCACTGTTCCTACTGCCAGAAATTGCAGCAATGTCACAGCAGCCCAGCAACTGGGTGCTCAGCATGGTGGAGGGAATATTTTGCAGCTCCTCAGCAGACAGGGTTGTGCTGGAGAATAATCAACAGCAGCCTGAGGTCGGCAGGGATTTGGGCTGTGAAAATAATAATAATCAGGGATGGGGAATGGGTGATAGGGCTGTTGTTGGACCATCTGAGGCACTTGTCAGAGGACATTAGCCCTGCAATTAGGAGAAGCTGGGGAGGAGGGAAGGGAAGGCAGCAAGAACAGCGCTGCAGCGGGGAGGGCTTTGTGTCAGCATACAAAGCTTTTTTCTTAGCAGGGCTGCTGGGATTTGCTCAGGTCTCCTCCCAGATAAATTAACTCAGTACAACACCTGCTCCTTTAATATGACTATGCTAACTCTACTGAAGACATGACCTTTCTTTCTTTCTCTCTTTTTATTTTAATTTTTCTTTTTTTTTTTTTCTTTTAAGTGATATTGAAGCAGCCTCTTAACTTCCTTCCCTTGTTTTCTTCCACCTCTAAACTACCCTTTCTCATGAAGGGTGAGAATGTTTCTCCCCATAAGAAAGGGCTGGGAAAACACCCACTAAAACAGTTGAAAGATTTAGAACAAATCTCCCCCCCCCGCCGCCAAAAAAAAAAAAAAAAAAGCACAAGCTGGCAAGAGGTGAAGGGTATGTAATTGCTATTCCTTCTGCAGCCCACTAAAGCTGCATGTTTTAACCATCTGAAGACAGCAGGGAATTTTCTCTTCCAAGAGAGTAAAATGTGAGGTTTGCATTTTGTTTCTTTTCAGGAGGGGTGTGGGGTGAAATAGGTGGGCTTCATTTTCCTTGGGATTAGCTAAAGCTCCCTCCACTTTTATGTTGGCAACATGAGGTTTCATCAGACCTCTGATCCTGCCCTGAATAAAAATATAGCATTACTGTCAAGCAGAGCAGAGGGCTTGAACTTAACTGGATTAAAGCACTGGATTTGAGGCAGCATTCTTGGCTTGATGGAGGGAGGTGTGGGGGCTCCTCTGCTCCCAAATTCAGCTCAGGCATAGGGGAGCCCTATCTGTGCTGTTGACTGAAAAACTCCAGCCTGAATTTTCCTCCAGGATGTTTGACTTGATGCTCAGCTGTCCCCTTGCTGCAAGTCCATGGATTTATCCTCCACAATGCCCCACTGGCAGCAGGCTCCCTGTCAGTGGGGTGCATCTTGTATTCATGGAGATGTATGCACCAGTTTAACTGCAAATAAATGCCACATTTGCTTATAGCTTGGTGTTTGCCTTTCCCATATGAATAAACATCCCTGACTGCTCCTTTTTGTCCTGCCCACACCCTTGAGAACACTTTCACAGCCTGTTTGCTGCCCTTGGCTCTCAGTTTGCTCTTTGGACACTTTTCTTGCCAGATTTTGCAGGTTTTTTCTGACCTCTGCTGATGGTCCAATGTGTTGTGGTTTAATGGTGTGTTTTACAAGGGAGCAGAAGCCTCAGAGCATCTACTCCTGCCTTGTTGTGTGTTGTGCCTCCCATCTTGGTGTGCTTGGATGTATCCCCATATGTCCAGTAATGAGCATGGGCTAATTGCCTAGGCAGATAGAAAAATAGATAGGTAATTTGTAGCTATTTAATTTTACATTAGGTGGAGGGATGTAGGGGCAGAGGCTAATGTTGTTGGCATTTCTTTTCAGGGTTGTTAACCAGATATGCTGCCTCTGGGGCATAACAATGCCTCCCTCGGTAGAGCTCTAATACTTTTATTACATTCTTATTAATTTAGCCATGGCCTAAAGTCTGTGAGGCACCTTCCAAGGCATGATCCCTGCCCTGAGGACCTTACAGACTAATTCCAAAGCATGATACAACCGGGGATTACTCAGTGAGAGCAAGGGCCTAATGGAGTAAGAAATGGTTTGTATTAGATAAATGGATAAGGATGAATCAGTGCAAGAGTTAATCACGTTGTTCCTTACAGGCACATGGGGATAAAGCAGCTCCTCGGGAGATCTGTGGTGTCTTTCAAGCAGACACCATAGCTGAAGGTGTCTCCTGTCTCCCAGATCCACGTGGATGGCTGCTCAGGGAAGCAATGTGCTCCATGTGCAGGCAGCTGTGTGAGTAGATGCTCTGTCAACAAAAACCTTGGGTGTGACCAAAATTGGCCATGTCCTGTCCCCCAGAAACACCAACATCTCTCACTCCATCTCCCCTCTTAGCCCTCTGGGGACAGAGAGCTTTTTATTTGCAGTGAAATCATAAAACTGTGCCTTTTTGCCAGAGATTCCAGCTCTTGGGAAGCCATGAAGTGATGTTCCCAAACAAAAGAGCCATTGCAGGGAGCAGGGGAGAGGGCCGGAGGGGAGCAGGGCTGGAAAAGGGCTTATGCTCAGGGGTGGCCCAAGGGTCCCCCCGCTCCCCCCAGCACCTGTCCTCCCTGTCTGCAGCCTGTGAGCTGCCCAGCACGGCCACGGCTCCTGGGACAGATGGGTCTGCAACAGCTGAGGGAGCTCAGGGCAGGCGGGATGAAAGCGGGACGGAGCCCTCCCCTCGGAGCCCTCCCCTCGGCAGCGCGGGCTGCTGCGAGCCAGTGGGGAACATTTGGTGTCCATGTGGCATCTGGCAGCAGAGTTTGCTTCTCTGGCATTTCCTTTGGTGAAAGGAAGAGCAAAGCAAAACTCCTTTCCAAGCAGCTGCTCCGCTCTGCTGGGAGGGAACAGCATCCTCCTCCTCCCTGCCCTGGCCCTTTGGCAGGGTGCTGCATCCCAGCCCCCTAAATTAACACCCCCAGCTGCAGGTAAACATCCTTTGCACTCATTTACTCTCTCATATTTTTCTGCTACTGAGAAAAGAAAACCTCTCTGCATCACTTACTTCTAAAATGAGTTGCTGTGGCAACTGGACGCTGCACTTGAAGTGCTCAGCTCTGTCTTCTTGACATCATTGTTTGACTTCCAGTTGCTGGAGCAACAGATCTCTGGGAAGAACCACTGAGGCTGAGGCTTCTCTTTCTTTCTTCCTCCACGTTGCTTTTCTCTGGGGCCCTGGAGCACCAGCAATGGTTTGCTTTTCACTGAAGACACACACACTGTTAGCATATGATGGGAAGATGTCAGGCAGTGGTAGAAGGAATGGGGGTGAGGTCAAGGGCTTCTTACAATGGGGGAATTCCTACCAAACTGAAAAAAGAGGGAGAGAATGAATGAGCCCTTATGTGTCCCAAGATCAGAGGGTTAGAGAAGTGCCTCCAGCACGCTCAGTGTCAGGCATTTACCATGTAATACTTTTCTGTTGGTGGTTCTGAGCCCCAGGTTTTCCCAAAGCAGAGACACAGCTGGGGTGACAAGCAGAGAATGTGAAATGCCATCAGATATAACTGTACAAGTCAATAGCACAGTGTAGCTCCTTCATTTCCTCTTAATGAAATATTAGACTTACAGCTTCCTTCCAAAAACTTTTTCTTTCTGTCAGTGTTGTCTCTGGCCAAAGAGCAGCTGTGTAACCCATCCCAGATAACTTTCTGCTGCAGTGGGATGCAGGAGGGCATATGGGACAGCTGTTTTCTTAATTATTGCTCTCTAAAAGCTGCCTGTCCTCCATGGTGATTGTCCAGGGCTGTAGCCACCCAGGGTGCTTGGGGGTGCTGCCCAGTGGGTGCACCAATGCCACCCTGCGCCAGCAGCACAGAGGGACCTGTCCCCATTGGCACAGGGGTCTCTTGGTGATGCACCAGAGCTTCAGGAGGCAGAATAATGTTCTTTGTCAAAATCCTTCAACCAACAATGCCAGCTCCATTTTCCCAGGCTGGGACTCTCCACTGGGTTTGTGCACTCTGGTGGCTGATGACATCCAGGTGCTGCCTCAGCGTTTTGGGTGAACTGACCACGTGACTGTGCTCCTGCACAGAGCTCATGGTGAAATGTGGCTGGTTTTCACACATCATGGACTCCTAGAATGGCTTGAGTTGGAAAGGACCTTGGAGATCATCTAGTGCCACCCCTGTGCCATGGGGTGGGGGTTTTCTCTGGGATTAGTGTTTGCAGAGCTTGAGGAGACAACAGCTACTGACTCTTATCCTGATGCTGAATTCCCAGCTATCTAGGTCTGAGTTTTGAATTTCTCCCTGGCAGAAGGCTGACCAGGTGTGGTGTAAAGGCCAGGGCAAGAGGGAGGCTGGAGGTGGGAAGATTGATGCACTGGAATAAACTTCTGGCATTATGTATTAATAAGTAATAAGTGAAATGTCAAAGCAGGGATTGTTTTTTTAGCAAACATTTTAACTTTAAAACCTTGATTATAGACTACTGCACTTTAAGAAGGCTAAACATTTTTTGATTACCTGATAACACAACCATAGGATTTCAGTTTGTATCAGTAAATTAGGAGAGGCCTTAAGTGACGCTGTTGGATGGGCTAGGATCGGTGAAATTCAAAGTGCAGTTTTTAATTGAAATGGATTTGAAGTTAAATGTTAATTTTGAAGGCAAAATTTGAGAAGTAGTAATAAAAAAAATCTTAAATCTCTTGGTGTCAAGATAAAGGTAAAGGCAACTGTCATTGAAAGGTGCTTAAACTCATGGAATCATTAAGGTTGGAAAAGGCCTCTAAGGTCATCAAGGCCCACTGTTAATCCAGCACTGCCAAGTCCACCACTAAACCATGTCCCTCAATGCCACAAAATTGCTTAAAAACCTGATATTTTCTTGTTCTGAGAATTCTTGCTAAGGTATCTGGCAGTCCAGCTCACACCAGATTTCCATATATATACAAAAGTGCAAACTTTTTCACAATGAAGTTATGGTTTCAGTATTACACCCTCAATGCCCACAAAATACACAAAATTCAAATTAACAAATATACATGCCTCAAAGTCTACACAATGTCAGCCACAAATATGCAGGCAAGAATGCTGGTTGGTAGAGCTTGGAGTTAGCTATTAGTGAACATTTGTATGGTGCTCAGATAATTTGTTCTTAAATGCCACACATGTACCACATGGTTCTGATGTGGTTTGAGGAGCTATAAAATGGGATTTCAAACTGGTTCCGTCCCTACTTTTAAAGCCATGGCTCAATTAGGGCTCAGATGCATCTCAGCTCTAGGGCTGGCATCCTGAGTCAGGGATTTGGGACTAGCTGGGGTTTGTGGGAGCTGAAAGGCACGGATGCAGCTGCTTATTAGTGAATTTGTGCACGTGCCAGTCTGCAGTGAAATGTACTTGAAATAACCTATCCTGGATGCCTCTATGAGGATGATGGCCCTGATGATTTAGCTATTTCGGTTCCAGCTTGAATTATTCATGTATTTGAAAACACTCATGAATTATTTGTGTTTTCGCTAAATATATAATTTAAAACCCCAAATCCTTTCCGACAAAATATAATATTTATTTATTTCTCACTGCTGTGATGTGCTGCCCCTACCCTGAGAGAGCCCTTCAGCCAGAGGCTCGTGGGGAGGTGCGGAGTCAGGGCACAGGGAAGGCATCAGCATCCCTGCCTTGACCTGTGCCCAGAGGGAATCAGCCCCTGCTGCAGCAAGAAAAAGGAAGACTTATAAAACTTAGATCTAGCCCCAACTCGTTTTCTTAAATTTCTGGTCACTGGGTTTTGGGGAATGGTGACTATCTCTCACACATGGGTTTAGGATTTAGAGGCTGCTTTCACAAGATGACACACCTGGATTTAAGGTGCCCAGCAGTGGATCAAAGGAGCTTCATCCCTGTGATGGTAACTCCCAGTCTGGTACAAATTCACCACCTGGTTCAAAAGCATTCGACAGCTTTGTGACATACCTTGGTCCTGGAACCTTTTTGCCAAGTCCAGAGCTGTGTGCCAGTTTGAGATTGACATAATGTGGCCAGCTAACTCAAAGCTGGAGCACATCACATCATCTGCTCAGGCTAATTCAGCAAAAATGTGTTTGTGCTTGATCCAGATCGAATCTGTCCTGCCACGAAACCTCAGAGTACAGCAGATGTGATATTAATAGATGTGCAACCACAGCCTGAGCCTCTCCCCCTCCCCAAACATCTGCAGAGAGGGGGATGGCAGTGCTGGGAGGAGGCATCCTGCAGGGACAGCACTTCTGCTCTCGTTTCACTGTGTGAACTTCCCAGAGCTTACATTAATTTTAAAGAAAGCACTTTGGTATAACTGACAAAAAATCTGGGCCCTTCACCTCGGGGGATCTCTTTCTTCCAGGGAAAGTTTGAGTACCTGCTCTCTAATGAAGCATCTTAATACACTATGTAGTTTCTCTCTTTTTTTCTTTTCCCTCACAGCTCTCTCACTGCAGTAAAACTGCTTTATCTAGCCACAATAACAGTAGTTTTTTAACCACTTAGGGCTTCATATTATCTAAATGATCTTGATTTCACCTGGACATAATATTGCCCTGAACTGCCCAATGCCACTGCTGAGCCCTTGAAAAATATCCTCTCCGTTTGGTTGTTTCTGAGAGACCAAGATTTGTGTTTTAACCTAGTTTAAAAAAAAAAAAAAAAAAAAAAAGACTCAAGGTTTTCCATGAGATTCCCTTGTCTTTTTGCTCTTGCACTGACTGTACATTCCAGCAGAAATCTTTCATTTTCGTGGCTTCTGTCATAAGAATTTAGATTCCCCCCCCTCCCTATTAGCTGATTAATGTGCTTTCATTTTGTCTAAAGTGTGTGTGTGAGTGTGTGTGCGTGTCCTCAACAAAAGCCTTTTCTCTCTTCATCTCTATTTTCTGGGACTGAGGCCAAGTTGTGATTGTAATAATGTAATCTCTCCTGAATACTTGAAGTGATGGGAAAAAATGAGATTTTGAAAATGAAATAGATTAATCTATACAGCTAGAGGGGGGAAATAATGCATTTTAATTAGCTCTTGAGAGTAATTTTCCTTAAAGTAGTACAAGCCAGGTGTGCAAAAGTATTCTCCTGCCTTAAGAGTCTTGTTTCTCCTTCTGGAGTCCTTGGAAAAGATGGTGACAAGTGACAAGTTCATTTGGGATGCATCTGTTGAGGGGATTGAACATAAGGTAACTTGATGGGACCTGATTTTTTAGAGGCTGTACTTAAGGAGCAATCTGAAAATCAAGCTCCTCTCCCCCTAAAAATGCCTCAAACCCTGAAGCAGCTGCTCGCTTCAGCTCACAGGAGGACTCTGGTTTTTTGTGTGCTCGTGCACACGGGGGAACAGTGATTTATCAAGTTGTTTTATTTAACTTTTGTTCAGGATGAGATCATTCCCTGAAAGGTGTTCACAGTTTATTCCCTTGCTGGCTGGGGCTGCTGTCTGTTCTGCAGGCAGGAGGGCAGGGAATGAGGGTGTTTTTCACCTGGGGCTGCACTGGAAGAGAAAAGCTGAGCTCACAGTGTACCTGTTCCCTCTTGAGAAGTGAAAATCACTTGTGCGTGGTGTGGTGGCTGTGCCCATTCTCACAGTCTGGGCTGGGAGAAGACACCCAGGCAGCCAACATACTCCAGTGACTTTTGACTGTCAGACAATGCTCTTTATAACCCTTAGTTATGAAGCCACCTCAAATACTCACTGATTTCTTTTTTATTTAATGGTGAAGGAGCAGTTTTCTGATGGTACAGTGAATAAAGTGTCGTGTCTGGGGCTGGAGAAGTGTTTGATTCATTGATAAAGATTTTTATTCATAGAATCATGGAATGGTTTTGTTTGGATGAGATTTTAAAGATCATCCAGTTCCAACCCTGTGCCATGAGCAGGGACATCTTCCACTAGACCAGGTTGCTCAAAGCCCCATCCAGCCTGGCCTTGAACATTTCCAGGGACGAAAAATTTTGGGCAATTTTTTGGCTGATCGAGTCTGGTCTTTTCCCAGAACCACCCCCACTTCTGTTCCATCTGCATAACAAAAATCTCTCATCCTGGATGCTAACAAGCTCCTCAACCTGCAAAGGACACATGAACTTTAGAGAATGTGCTGTTTTACCTCAGTCTGAGTTTTATATTCCAGCCAGGCATACTGAAATTTTTCAAACTTCCTTCTCAATCAGTCACTTTGGCATCGTAATGGCTTGGGTTGCTCTTTTCTTAAGTCTGTTTTAATTCTTTACCTTTGTATTTTAGCAGCAAGTTGCTTGAATTTACAGTTCCTGTTGAATTCCTCTATGAATAGCACCTAGGTTTCCTACTCTGCAGCTGCAAACAAGGTTTAAAAGCTTTTGGGATTTCTTGGCAGCTAATAACTCCCAGACTCCAGCATAGTTCATTTTCAAAATGTTTCTCATGCTTCATTCTGGACAGCGTTATGCAGGTCGGGGAATCCTGTCAGACTGGGGGCCGGGGAGGATGTTCCATCAAAAGCTTTTTTGGCAAATTAAAGGAAAAAAAAAAGAAAAAAAAATAAAAAGGCCAAAAGGACCTTTAGGAATACTGCTTAATATCCTTTCCATCCAAAATAGGAAAAGCACCTGTAACTGATGCCAAGCACAGGACAAAATAAATAAATAAAAAAAATAATAAAATCCCCAAGCAAAGACCTCCAACTGGAAATATTTCCTGAATGATCTCACTGAGAATCCCGTAAGTGGCTGGATCATTTTTCGGGAAAAGGGAACATGGGCTTGAGCTCCATACTGAAAGACAAGAAAAAGCTTCAGGAAAAAAAAAAAAAAAAAAGAGCCAAACCCAGATGCAAGCTGTCAGAGGTGCTGGGATTTTTTTCATTCCTGATTGGGACCTTTTGACATCTGCATGGAAAATGTCACAGGAATACAGCAAAACTTGAGGTGAGGAAGCAGGTCTAAAAAATTGACACAAAATGATGCTTGTAGCTTTCCGCTTGTGCCCACCCTGGCAGAGAGGCAGGGGCAGAGTTTGAAGGGTGAATATTGTCCTTCCAGACCTGTATCAGTGCCTGAGGGATGTGGCAGGTGATGGGTTGAGCAGCAGAGAACTTGTTTAGTGTCACCTTGGACTGGAGCAGTTCATTCAGCCGTGCTGTGAGGTAAATGTGGGTGGGTGTGGTGACAGAACACTCCTAGGCTCATGCCCTCAGCTAAATTTCAGGCTTCTCATTATTACAGACTGGCACTTTTAGCAAGAACATCAAGCTCATCACCAAGCTGGGGTTTGTCCTTAACTCTGAGTGGATCTTTGCTTGTATCTGACCTAGAGTCAGATAGTGTCTCTCCTTTTTAATGATGTGTCTGCAATTAGTATTTATTTTAGATTTAATCAGTCGGTGCCTATCAGCTAAAACCTCAATAATTATGATCTTGTTGTCAGGGAGAACGGAAATTAAACCTCAGGAGGTCACATCAAGGCTGTGAGTCTGCTCTCAGTGCATCCGGGATCCTGGGCAGCACTGAGTGTGTTTAGGGCCACGACCCAGAGAAAAATGCACAAGGTTTCTTTCTGTATATTTGGGCCAAACTGAGGCACTAAAGACACATTTGGGTGGGTATTTTCACTTAGCAAAAACACCTGCTCAGAGCTGGATTTCATGTTCAGGATTATTGTGACTCATGCTCGGTTTCCCTTCTGCTCTTCTTCATTTATCCCTCCAAAGAAGTTAAACTGGAAATATCCTGAGATACAAGGTCCACCAGTCTTTGCTTCCAGCTGCACTGGAAATGTTGCAAGGCAGTTTCTTTTACAGGTTAAGAAATAAAAGACAACTGGATCATACAGATCTGATGTTTTTAACCTGTAAATTGCAAAGGAATAGGAGAGGCCTCCCTCCTATTTTAACTGCCAGGAAAAAGAATCTTGGAATCTTTCTTTTCCATTGCAACATAGGCTTATGAGATAGAAGAGACTGAGACCTGCCAAAGTAAATCCTCACAGAGAGCCTGCTTGGAGCTTTGCAAAAGATCTGAAGAACTTATCTGAGTTGAATTAGTTTGCCTAATCCTAGTGATAATTGCGCTGGAAGTGTTCACTCCCCTCAGAAACACTGCAGGCTGCATGCTGTAGTACTTAGGCACAGATTTAACAAGAACAGGGTCTCAGGGAGCTTCCACAACACCATGTGAACACCTTCAGCTCGCCAGACTGATGCACTTCATCAAAGTGGACTTTTCTGTCACAATATGATGGCTGGATGTGAGGTACAAGTCTGCTTAGCAGAAGAAGTAATGCATGTGCCATATGGTAGAAATTGATGTCTGGTAATGGATGTTTCATATATTCCAAGAACAGCATTTGCTCCAAATGAAAATTCATACTCTTTAACTATTTTTTAACCCACAACATAATTTTAAGTTGAGCTTTCTGCTCAACTTCAGGTTCTGCTTTCTCTGAGATTCCACAGCATCCATAACAAATACTACACCCTTCCTCCACAAATACTCTCTGTGGGCTCTGCTTCACATGTCCCTTCATCCCTGGTGCCCTGCTGGGAGGGCTGCACAGTGCTGACAGCTTTTAATGAGCTGCAGAAACCCAGGGCAGAGAGGGTTGCTTTCCGATGGCAAGGGCAAGCTTATCTCTTAATTTCCAATCTCAAAAATCCTCTGGGGTCCTGGGAGATGAAGGGCCTGTGTGTGTAAATGTAAAATATAATTACAGCAGTGTTTCTGGAAAGTGGAGATGATGGAAACATAGTGACAGAACCACCCCATGGCAAAGATCTGGTTGGAGAGGGCATTTCTGTCCCAGGCTTAATGTGCTCCAGGACTGTGCCCATCTCATTGAATGCTTGTTTGGGAGAAACAGAGGGAGGAAGCTCCAGCACTACTGAATAGCTCAGCATTTTAGAGCATTTGGGGTTTCATGGTCAGATGCTTCATTTCAAAAAAACTCAAACAAACAACTTTTTTTTTTTTGTGTAACTTACAGTTCTTAGTTGCAAAACAGTAAGTTACTTATTGGGGAAATTAAAGGAAACAAAAAGAAAAATTACTAAACAATTTGTAAGCCTCAGTGTAAGGCTGAATCTTATTTTCAGGAGAGATGCTATCCTTGAGTACTTCATAAGAATGACCCTGATAAGTTCTTTCTGCATAATTTAAACCTGACTTGGTTCAGCAATAGCAATGCTTCACTCTTTTTGGGTATCTTCAGTGAAAGTCACTCTAAATCATCCTTTAGGAACAAATGTGGAAATGCAGTAATGTCTGGGTTGGGGGATGAACAGTGTTCAAACAATGTTGGCATTGCTCAACACTGAGCTTTCCTGGTCTGGAAATGAACAAAAATACCATATTTCTCTGAAGCTTTTAGAGGCATGCAAGGTACCAGAATATGCTCAGTGAGTTTAGGAATAACCATGCAAACCCTGACTGTAGAACTGATTTGGGTCTCCTCAGAGCTTCATACAGTGATTTATCAAGGGGAAGTGTTCCCCACTGCTCCCTGACCTCTCCAATTGTCCAGGAGAAAAGAGCATCTACCAAACCCCCATCCAAGGATCTGCAGGATACATGGAAATGTGGATATCTCCAAAAACAGCTGGGCTCTGGGTATATGATAGAGAAGCAGAGTTCTTCACCTGCGCCACACATGATGCTAAAAATATATATAGAATCTAGAACACATCTAACATAACATATAAAATACAAAATAATAATAAATACAGTATCTATATGTACTGGACTCAGTTATACTTTTCTCCCTGGCACGTTTCCTTTTCTTCCTCCCCATATGTGACTCTGATCCAGCTGTGCCATTTGAAGTGCACTTGTGTGGGTCTTGTGAGGCCTTTTAATTCCAGTGGGGCAAAGGACCAGGTGGTTCAGAGTCCCATCAGACAGAATGGCAAAAGTTGTCTCTGGTGAAGTCCAGGGGCTCACATCATTGGTTCAAAACGAGGGAACAAAAACAGAGCAGAGAATTGCAGCCAATATGTTGGGAAAGACTCCAAGAAAATAGCAAAGCTGCCCTTTTGTGTGGACAAGATGTGTTAACTGGACAATGGAGTGAAGAAACACCAGGGAACAGACACCTTCATTTGCAGAGACAGACTTTCTCCAGTGTTGTCTCCTTTCTCCTGGGCTGGCACGTGCCTGTTTTGGCTGGTGCCAAGGCAAGATGCAGGGCAGGTCCT
This sequence comes from Cettia cetti, assembly GCA_013401135.1. NCBI lineage: Eukaryota > Metazoa > Chordata > Aves > Passeriformes > Sylviidae > Cettia > Cettia cetti. The sequence continues at coordinate 148,257 of VZUI01043245.1, forward strand.
GGGCTTCTGTGACAACCCTGAAGACTGTAACTATCTCTACTTTGTGATACACAAATCACATATGGCAACAGAGGGAGGTTTTCAAGTCTCCTTTTCCACCATTAATGGGACTCTGGCTGCAGCAAAGGGAGCAGAGTCCTGGAGCCTATTCCCATGCCTGGATGTTTAGCTGGAACAATATTTGTGATGCACAGACCCATTTTTTTTCCCCAGGTATAAGGGGAAGAGAAATGTAAGGAGAGAGGGGACTGCTGGTAGGAAGGAGAAAGCCTGCATAATTTTCCTTCATGATCATATAAGCAGCCCACACTTACACAGGTTATAGGTGTTGGCTTCTCAATTTTAATTTGATGGAAAGGTGCCTAAAATGATGGATGACCTCCTTTAGTGGAAGAATTCTTTATGTAACTGTGGTCATAAATTCATATCAACAAGCTGAAAGGCACTTTCATCTGCCTGAGGAAGATGATGTTTAAATATTTTTTTTCCTGAACTGTACTGTTTCCTATCAATATAAAATCTCTACAGAGAAGGAGGCTGTGAAGAGAGTTGCTTGTGCTGAAGTACATTTTTGTGGGAGGTATTTCATATTCTCCTGAAACTAGACAGGACTACCATCCAGAAATGAGCTGCTGGAAAATACCCACTCCCCAAAACGCCAGCTGGAGTGTCCTCCTGCAAGCACCCTCTGATTTCTGCCTTGACTTAACCAGTCAGTCCAGTCAGTGCTGGCAGGCTGCATTTTCCTGTGGCTGTTCTCAGCCCTGGGATGAGATGAGTATCTGCCCGACAGTGGCACAGGGAGGAGGAGGTTCCAGGACTCACAGCCTGCAGATGCACAGATAAAGATGAGAGGACATCTGGTCTCACCCGCAGCCTGTGAGGCAGGCTCTTGGCAGAGGTTTCTGAAGTGGCTTGAAGTGGGCAGGAGGGGAGGGGCCGCTGGGGATCGTGCGCCTTTCTTTTGAAAAATCAGGAGGGTCCTGGGGAGAGGGCTGGGCGGGGGAAGCTGCCAGATGTGAAGGGATGTTCAGCCAAAGGAAAACTTCCAAAGGCTGAACCTGATTTTCAGGCGTGCAGGGATGTTCCCGTGCAAAGCTTTCAGGATGGTCTCTCTCCTCAGCATTGCTCCCAATCAGAATTCTTTTCGGGCTGGTGGTACACTGCCCCACCCTCGGCCCCCACAGCTCGCACGTATCAACCAAAGATACACATGATTTGGCTTTTTTTTCCAGGTTCTTGTTATTTAACGATAGAATAATCTCAAATAAGCACAGTCTGTGATCAACCCATAAAGACACTTCAAGGTTGTGCTGTCTGATAAGCACAAATAGAGATTGACTATCTAAAATTCATATATCCCCCCCTGAAGCCCCCCAGCTCAGAAGTACAAATATCTCTCACACACAGAATCACCTAGGGTCAAATTCTCTGCTGGTGTAAACTGGCAGAAATCCATTGACTTCTCCCATAAATCAATTTAATTAAAAGTGTCTTCTGATGTGTCTTTGTTTAGCAATAATGTTCATTTGAGAAGGTGTGATGGCAAGCAAACAAATCCCTTTACATCCCCTCCCTCCCACCCTCTGGCTAAATCTTATTTGTAAAGAAAATATTTATTTTTTAAAACTGGAACAATAAATGCATTGTTCACAAGGAGTCTTTTGTTCTGCCAATACATTCACTCAGAAGAAGATTATCTGAAGTTGTGTATTGGAGAGGGAGAAGAGAAAGGGCCAATTCACAGGTATAAATTGCCCATAAACGTAGGAACAGTGAGTTCACCTGATACAATCAGACCACCCTTCCTGCAAAACTATACCTGAAGCATAAAAAAATTAGTACTTTTTGGACTTCTGAAATGTTGTGATTTATTTAAGAACTCTTTTCTCATATCTTTTCTACAAATCTGACTATTCCACCCGGACTACCCTATTAGGCTCAATTCAGCAAAATGCTCCCGAGCTTAAATTCACCGGCAAATCACTTAAACACATGCTTAACTTTAGGCAAAAGCTTAAGTCTCAGGCATTCAAACCATTCACGTGTAATTTATTCCTGTCCTTTTGGACAGCAGGAGGAACGTAACTTGGCCAATCCACAGCGATAAGGAGGCAAAACCGAAGTGACAGACCGAGGTGTGGGGAAATATTTGCTTGGCTCTGAACTTATGTGTTGGCTGGAACGGGCTCAGATGTTTCCTTGAACTCTGTAAGGAATCCTCGGGGTTTTTTTCCCCCTGCTTTTCACATGGGCTTTAGACAACACGAGGGCTCCTAAGCCCCAGGTGCTCTTGCTCAGCTCTTGACAGCATGTAACACTTCAGGACTGCTTTGAGAAGAAAATTGGGACAGATGGTCAGCCTGCTGGATTGCTACGGCTGTCAAGGGTCAGCTCTCAAGCAGGTCTCTCCCAGCCTTCCCTTCATCTGTGATTTTGGATTACTTGAACTGTATGGAATATGTGTCACGAGCATTTTCTCACATTTGTGTCCTGCGGGCTCTCCCAAAACCCTGAAGTGAGAGGTGTCACCACGCCAGTCTTATTGCCATGCCCCAGGACAGTCCCCGGAGCCGGGCGTGCCGGAGACTGTCACCACAGCGATTCTTTCCAGCAGCCTTGTGACCGCCTCATTTCCTCTGGTGGAGGAGCTGTGCCCTCAGGTCCAGGTTAAAGCACCCGTGCCTCTGCAGCCGAACGACACAGGGTGCTGGCACTGCACTTTCCTCGGGTGTTAGCCCGCCCTGGATCTCTCGCTCATCCCTCTCACCAGGGAGGAGCTGTCTCTCAGCCTCCCTTGCCCCGCAGAGCATCCCAGCCCACCGTGCAGGAGGATGCTGTCACCAAAATGGGATCATCCAGTGGTTTCCAGCAAGAAAGTCCTGGGGACTAAAGGAGAAACCGGGGGGGGGGAAATCCAGACATTGAATACAAAATTTGTTCAGCAGACTGAGCTAATGCAGGGGGTGTTCTTGGAAGTGCAGGAGGCTTCAGCACCCCGGTGCCGATCTGGTGGATGGGCTCCAGTCCTGCCTCACAGCTCATCATCTCCTGCCTGCTCCCGAGGAGATAAGGGCTGGAATTCCCTGATCTTCTCTTCTGTAATCCTCCCTGAATACAAGGGTGCAGTTCTTCCATGCATGAAAAAGAAGCCTCTGTCAGTGCTGCTTCAGTGAGGCCATCCACTGAAAACATATTTGCTTTATTAAATCAATTTTTCTCAGAGGTTTCCCCACATTTTGCTGGATGTGTTGAGCTGATGAGTCCTGTTCACTTCCTGAGATGTTTATAGGCTTTAATAAAGAATCTGATGGAGAATTTCATCCTTTGAGGGCAGGGATTTAAATTTTAGCCTGTATTAACTGAGGATATATTGGAGATAAACTAGTATTTCTTACATAGAAGTCTTTAATTTGATCCAAAGCACCTTACTTTACAGAGTTAAACATTATTGCTGGAAATAATTTAAAATTTGCACAACATTGAATCCTAAGAATAGTTCTGAATTGAGCTTAAAACTTGTGTGGACTGAAAAATTTTGAAGAATGAAAGAGGGAAAAGCATCAGAAAGGGACAAAAGAGAAAAGACCCCAGGAGCTAAAATAAAGAGACAATCCCTTCATCACCTGAATAAACCCCACTAAGTGTTGAAATGAGGTCGAAAGATATTCGTTGAGACTGTGAAGTAGAAAGGCAGCAATTATTTCTTTGGAAAGTCTCTTTTAAGGACTTAAGCAGAAGCCTGGAGGGGGCTGCCTCCAGCTAGAAGGAATTGCCCCTGGCTTTACCAGGAGAGAGGGAAAGAAAGGAAGCAATTACCCACTGAACAATGGCGCGTTAAGACGCTCCTTTCTGTTTCCAAACCCAAGCTCCCTCCCCAGTGTGATTTCCAGCTGGGAGAGAGGAGGAGAGAGCCCCGTGGGAGGCAGCAGCTGCAGGCGGGGAGCCCCTCTCTGCTGCGGCTGGGAAAGCCCCGATGGAGATGGAAGGGAGATGGAAATCCTCAGTGTGACCTCTGAGGATGCTCGTTCCTTCAGGGATGGGTAGCTGGAACAGGGTTATATCGTGGACCCACTTTTTTCAAGCCTTCCTTCATTAGATGGTAACAGAGGAGGTTGAGATCGGAAATTAGAAAAAAGTTATTGACAGAAAGGGCTGTCAGGATGCCCAGAGAAGTAGTGGAGTCACCATCCCTGCAGGGATGTAAAAGACATGTGGGTGTGGCACCTGGGGACATGATTTTGTGGTGGGCTTGGCTGTGCAGGGTTAGTGGCTCAATCTGATGATCTTAGAGGTCTTTTCCAACCTAAATGAGTCTATAATTTCTGTTCCTCTCTGCACCCGTTGATTCCCTCAGCTGTCCTCCATAGCCAAAACTCATCCCTCTGCTCCTCTGGAAGTCAGAAGTAGTTGGGGAGGATTAGTCAAACAAAAATAGTGGAAATCCTGGGCCTATTTAGAAAAACCACCACCTTTTTTAACCAAACCCCAAATCAAACCATTGTAGGCCCCCTTTCAATCCTGCCTTGCCATCAGGGCACGTTGTAGAGCATCCTGCACGCAGCAGAAACTTGCTGGGGTTTAAGGCATTGCTACAGTGAGATCCCTGGTGGGTGAAATCAGCAGCACAATGGCCCAGTGTGAAGGGCAGAGAGAGGACTTAGAGACAGGAGGTCCTTCCAAGCTCCACCACCCTTCCAGGGCAGGGGGAAAGAGGGGCTGCTCTGTTCACTGCCCACCTGGGGACACTGAGGGGGTTTCAACACACAGAGACAGACACACACACACTCTTTCTCTTGATGGCTGTGCTGCACCTTGGCCTTCCAGGAGCAGGGAATTCACCCATCTCCATTACTGCCCAGCTCTTGGATGTGCAGGAACAACCCATGGCATCTGTGTGTCAGGCTGAGTACAGGAACAGCTGGAGCCTGCTCTGTTTTATGAGGTCTGTAAAGCTCTTGTAGGTGCTGGCAGCCTCTCTGCCCCTCCTCTCCCACTCCAGCCACATCTCCCCCTCCTCCCACAGCCAGGCACCCAGCCTTGGCCTCTGGCCCCAAGGCTGTGCACAGCTGGACAATATTTTTGGGCTGCTTGAAACAGCCGATTCCCACTGCCTTTCTCAGCCAGCCTCGTTCCTCTCTATGTATGACCTTAAACCCTTCTTCCCGTTCTTCCTCTTGCTGCCTTTTTCTTTGCTTTGTCTTCCTTGACCTGTTTCTGCACTTTTCCTCTCCCCATCCTTTTGCAATTAGGTCAGAGGGACGCTTTCCCATCTCTAGGACACTTATTTCTAGTTGTCATCAGTGAGCAGTGTTCTGCATCCCTCACAATTCTGTTCCCAGATTTCTGTCAAGGTTGGATGCAGGCGTTTCTGCAGCCACAGGTTGGCCTGAGTGACAGGAGGTGTTTGCTTATCTGGGTGGAAACCACCCCAATGCCTTGGAGGTCTGTGTGCACCCTCCACTCCTGCCAGGCTGCTGGAAGCTGCTGCCTTGCATGTGTTGGAGGGTGTTATTCCCCTTTCATTCTCCTCTGGATAGAGCTGACTTCAAAAAGATTTTATTCTTCATATCTGCAGGTCAAAACTGTTGAGAAAATGAGGCGAGGAGGGTTTTCCCTGCAATGTCTGTGGGTCAGGAGGTCAGCAAGGAGACTGGTTTTGTTCCCTGGTCAAAGGGAACTTGTTGCAGTCCCTCAGAGCAGTCTCTGCAGGAAGGGTGATCAAGGGAAAACCAGCCTAGGTAGGGCTTCAGTGCCCCAAGGGACTTTGGTGTCCATCCAGGCTAGAAGAACCTGATGGTTGAGATCGTCTAACAAGTGACCTTGGTGCTCCAGTGGATGGTGTCTGTGCCCATGGCAGAGGGGTTGAAATGAGATGATCTTTAAGGTCACTTCCAACCAAAACCCTTTCATGATTCCATGATTCTAGGAAACAACTCAGATATTGGCATGGATGCAGCCACTGCTGGGCTTCAGTGCTGCAGGTCCCTGATGTTTTCATGTCCTTTACAGCATGAGTCTATTCACCCCCGTGGGACCATGGGCCAGACCTTCTCTTGAGTCCCATGAGCAGATTTCCCCTCCATTCATGCTGTGATGCCTGAAGTCTGCACTATTTGTCACCTGAGACATTCTTTGGGGCTTACTGATGGGGAGGATCTGGAGACAGTGAGGGGTTTGGTAGGCCTGGGGAGGGTGAGAGCTGATCACAGGTGAAGCTACTCATAGGTAGCTGGGAAGGGTGATTGGAAATAACTGAAGGCCCAGAGCTCAAGTGTTGAGCTGATGCCCCTGCTCAGAGAGTACATATACCCACCCAGCCCTGGGGAGGGTTGGTGTGTCTGCTGCCTGGTGGGACCTGCAAACTGTGGCTCATCCTCCATCACTTCACCAAGGTAGGATTGTGCCATGGCTTAGCTATTAGGTCTTATCTTCACTTGGGGCAGGACTGTGGCTCTGTTGTCCTGTCTCACCCCTGCTCGTAGCTGGGAGTGAGCAGCAGAGCTCGTGTGCAGCCTTGCATGGCTCCCCTTTGCAAGCTCCTCTGCCTGGCAATCCATAATCCTGATAAAGCACCATCTGGGCTGGAAGTGTGTGAATATCCAACATGACAGCACCTCAAATTCTTTCTTTATGCTTATTAATAACAAGCTGTAAAAATAGCAGTCAGACAAGATGAGATCATAAGGCTGATGGTGGGATGCCATATGCTGTCTCTTTTACCCAGGGAGACACACAGAGGAGACCTATGCTCTCTTGCCAGGGCAGGGTGGGGCTGGGGGGCAGCAAGGGGTGTATGGACTCTATCTTTTTTAGGATAAACCATTTAGGATAAACAGAGAGGCACTGCTGGGAATTGCTGAAAATCTCTGAGTCTGAGGAGCAGCAGGTCTGTGGACAGGACAACTATTCCATGGTTTTGTGGTGGCTTTATCTGGTCGTGACTCCGACTGCTCTGTCCTGTCCACATAGCTCTGTTTCTTTGAGGTGATGATACCTTAACAGAAACCAAAGATTTTTTTTCCCCACCTTGTGTTTGTTTGGTTTTTTTTTTTTTTTTTTTTCCCTCTCTTTACTGTGAAGTTAAGAGTTGAAAAAACCCAGAGAGAAAATGCTGGGCCCATTTATGTTTTTACATGCTTTAAAAAGATGATGTCTATCTTGGCCAGCTGTGCTATAGCAATGTTTTCTGTACTTAAAGGAATGATATTTCCAGCACCTAGCAGTGTCCTATTTGTCTTTCATAATCTTTGGCTGGGAAGTGTTAGTGTCGATTAGGGCTCTTCAGACTTTGATAGCTCATGGACAACAATGCTGTGTTAGCGAAGTGTGAAGGGCAAGAACGTGCTCCCTGCTGACCCAGGCCGGGGTGTTGTGACCTCTTTTGCCCAGAGTATTTGTGTTACATCTGGGCTGTGGTTCACGGCAAACTGCAGAAACAAACTTTCTGACTCTTTCCTCTGTGTAAGGAATTAATTTTCTGACTCGTTGTGGCTCTCTTGGTAACGCCCTGGCTGTGGAGCTGTATGCTCTGCAGACTCTGTGCTGGTGCATCTCTGCCTTGCCAGAGGGGCTGTTTTTGGGGGACTACTCTAACACCCAAACCAGCCTCAACGAGGCTCAGGTGCCAATTAAACCTCGCACAACCAAAAGCAAGTGCGGGACCTCCGGCAATATCCCTTTCCGAGGCCGCAGGTTCTGCTGTCCCAGGATGCGAGCATGAGTCATTGTCTGGAAATCCAGGTGGCCAGATGTCCGCCAGAGACCGCGGGGCTCCGCGGCAGAAGGAGCCGGGCCCGCTCCCCGCTCTCCCCTCGGAGGAGCCGGGGCCGCTCCCCGCTCTCCCCGCTCTCCCCTCGGAGGAGCCGGGGCCGCTCCCCGCTCTCCCCTCGGAGGAGCCGGGGCCGCTCCCCGCTCTCCCCTCGGAGGTGCGGCGCAGGTGAGCAGCTCGCACATCCCCCGGCGCTGCGGCAGCGAGCCAGCGCTTGTGGGGTCGGCCCCGGGGGAGGCATCTGCGGCAGCTGGGTCCATCTCGGCCCCCAGCCCGCGGAGAGGGAGGGGAAGGGGGCTGTTGTCACAGCTGCCCCGCAGCACTCGCTCTCCAGCTGCTTTTGGCCGCCGCGCTGGTGGCTTGCAGGGAGCAGAACCAGGGACCCCTGCGGGCCTCCCGCTCCGGACAGCTGGGGAAAGGCTCCTTTGGGTTTTCCCGGTGCCAAAGGCTTTTATTTCTTAGCACAGCATTAATCTGAGGGTTCTGCTCCTTCCTGCTCCCCTCCAGCCGGCTGCAGAATAGGTGCAGAGCACAAGTGGACGATGTTGCTGGAGAGTTTGTCTGGAGTTTCAGGAGGGAGGCACAGTCCTGCCTCGGGCTCTGGGTTGTGTTGGCTTTGCAACCAAGATGGTATTCTTTAATTAAAAAAAAAAAAAAAAAAAGTTTATTTTTTTCATGACTTTTCAAATCGTTGAGAAGCCTGGTGGCAATGCAAAATGAAGACCATTATATTGCCCTTGGACAGAGACACATGAGCTTTTGATGAAAAAAATCAATAAAATAACTAGTGCTGAAATGAATAAACTCTTTAAAAGCTGTGAAACACCAGGGAGTCCTTTTTTGAGGAAGATCATTGTCTTTCCAAGAGGAAAAGCAGATTTCTGAGGAAAAAGTGTGACTCAATGTGACTAGATCTAGTTGCTAACTTGTTGGGCATGAGTAGAGGTCTCTCTGCCTCAGATCCACCTCCAGCCTTCCCCACAACCCTGGGCTGAGTTGTACCATCAGTGTGCAACGAAATCCATCAGCCTTCATAGGTCAGGCAATTTTCTTCCTTCTTGAAGAGGCAAAATCAGACAAAGCCCCCAAATCCTGCTGTTGTGAGGAACAGGACGTTGCAAGAAGCAGCTTTGCTTTAGGGCAGCTCCTCCTCCTCAGTGCTGTTACTCCATGGGTATTGTTCCTGTCTGTGCCCACCTTGGGGGATGTACAGATTAGGGCTCCATAAAGCACTGCCATGCTCCAGGAGCAGGACAGAAAACCTCTTTTTGTATCCGTGCCTGAAGGAATCTTGCTGGAAGGTGAATCAGGCCAATGGCTCTGCAGGAGCCTGTTGTAATTACCAGATTTAAGATGTTGGGCTCTGAATAAAATCTTAGCTTTTACTTTGCTGGGCTAATTCAGGCTTGAAAACTGAAGTGACAGCTTATAGCCAGGCTTTTCTATTTGGCTTGTCCAAGATTGTGCATGTGTGTTATGTGGCTAAATGCAAATAAGCTGCTCCCAGAAAATATGGTCACAAGTGCTAAACTTATTATCTGCATGGGCTGATGGTAGTGAGCGACTGGAGACCACATAAATTACCTTTTTTCTGCTCAGAGTGAAAGTGATACCGGTGCTGTAGTCCCTGACAGTAAGGAATGACTCTTTCTGGTTGGACAGGTTTGATTGGCTGCTAATTTACTCTCCCTCCTCTCATAATTCAGCACAGCTTTCTTGATGTGCTCTGCCAGCTCTCCCCAATTTGCTGCTAGGAGGATTTTCATGCAAGTGAATTGTGGATTCCAGTTAGAACATGTACAGAGCACGTTCCTGCTTGATGGCTCTGTGCTTAGATGTCGCAGAAAGAGACAGTGTTTTGTATAACTGCAAGAAAAATACCATGTTCTAATTAGTGTAATTTATAGTCCCTTGCAGGCTAAAACAACAGCTGATGAGTCATGGAAGTTCCTTCTTCTGACACTTGCTGAAAGAAATGTTATTTTAGCTCCCATGGTTTTTGGGGAGAGGGGAGGAACAGGGTGTGGAGGGTCTGAAATGCCTCACCCCCTCTGCAGCACCACATCCTGCAAAGTGTTTCCTGTTTGAAGATTTCTGGGGTGGTTGCTGTGCAGCGAGGGAACTCTGATTATGGCCATGTCTGATTATCAGTCATGGTGGATCCCAGTTTGAGTGTTTGTGTCTAAACTGGAGCTCCTGAGCCCTCTGCGGTTGCTGGGACAGGAGGTTCCAGGGGCTGCAGTGGTGTCAGTGTTGAATTTGTAGCTGAGGAGGCAGAAGGATGAACACTCCAGAGCTCCTGTGCTCTACCTGGGCACGGGTGTGTTGTGAACACACCCACTGTGGGCAGATGAGAGCTGAGTGAAAGGTGGGACTTCCAATTCCATTTCTAAGGATGATCTTGCTACTGAGTTTCAGCTTTGTCCTACTCCTCTGGCCCAAGACTTTGTTCAAACTGGTCTCTGCAAAAGTGAGTTACTCGGATTAAAGGAAAGTTTTACTCCTCAGGTTGGTCTTTCCACCCTGAACTGATGGTTGGGTGAGCTGAGACAGCTCAGGACCTGACTGTGCTCTGCAGGAGTGACAGCACAGGGGTGGGGACCCTCCCACCTTGTCCTGGAGACTGTCCCTGGCCGTGTAAGTCTGGCTCCGACCATGAGAGGTCAGCAATGGACCTGCCCAGCAGCCAGCCGCCCTCCTCTGCAGGCACTGCAGAGCCCCTCCATTCAGGGGCAGGGGATGCCACAGGGATATTTTGTTCAGCACGTGTTGTCCACTCTTGTGTTTGGAGTGGTTAGTGACATAAAATAAGCTCCCTTGAACAGTGGTGTCTATAGCAAGCAGTGCCAAAGGTTTTGCACACAGCAAAGCTGAAGATTTCTTCACTGAACATTTCTTTTTTGTCCTGGTTGCTTGTTTGGGCACCATTCTGTGGTCTGTGCTGTTGGAAGACAAACTATTCTGTAATAGGTAACATGTGACTACCTTGCACCATTGTCTATGAACTTCAAGAACTTATGGAGGTTTTTGGAGGAAAAAAAGCACTCTACAGGTTTGAATCTTCGAGTGGAAATGAAGTTGCAGAGAGTTCACCCAATGACAGTCATGAAGGGTCCTCACACAGCAAATGGAGTGGCCATTGCTGGTTCTGCTGAAAGTGTGCCAAGGACCACAGACCTTGGGCTCCTTAGAGGTGTTATGTCTAGTTCTGGCTTAGCCCATGATTTTTGGAGAATTTCTTCAAAATTCTTTGTGCTCACAGCAGAAAAATCGTTGCTGTTTTGGTTCTGCCAGACAGTGGGAGTGTGCACCTGAGAGTGGAGAGTCAGTGCTCTGTGAAAGCAGGCAGGACTGAGGCTGGTGGTACAAGAGGATGAGAAAAATGAGAATCCTTAAGGAAAAGCAATCTTATAGGAGTAAGAGGGTCACAAAAATCCCACCCCAAGCAACTTGCTAGAACTTTGTAGGATTTTTGGTGTTCTCTGTGTAACTTGGTGCTTCTGGAGCAATGTGTGACTTTTGTTATCCAGGTTTATCAAGGTCACTAATAATAATAAAAATAAAAAGGCAGGAAGAATACTGCTTTGTATCGTTATTCAAATACTCTGTGCTTGTGTAAAAACCCAGAGTAACTCCTGAGGCAAGTGATGATCTCAGCTGAGTGGTGCCAGATAACAGGATTCCTGGCAGACACACACAGTTTTAAGGTGCTTTTTCCAGATATTTTTATGACTGTTCATGAGATGGTATTTAATCCATTACTGATATTTGCAGCATGACTTTAGAAAAACAGTGAAGGATTAAATAATTTCCAGAGGAGCTAATTTCTCAGGAGGAAAATTTCTTTCTTAAGGATTGCACTTAGCCTGAAAACTCCAAATCCCCAGGTAAATTTATCACACTACTGATTGTAAAAATATATTAGTTCAGACAGATTTTGGGTGAAAGGATCTCTCAAGTAAGTAGCACTCAATTAAACTTAATCTGAATCCTCTCTGTCCTGATGTACTTGGTCTTAGTTTATCTTTTTACTTCTTCCATCTTTGTAGCAAGAGGCCTAAAATCCTATTTTCAGGTATTTGTGCTGAAGTTTTAAGGGTAGTAACAAAACCTGATGCATTTTAAAGCAACATTTTCCATGTTTTTTCTGGATTTTTTGGGGAGAGATGTTACTTTCAAATGTGGTTAATGAAAATTTGCTGATGCCATGTAGCTCTTGCTTTCTTGGTCTTATTCCACCATTCAGCCTCTCATTTTCTTCCTCTCATCCTGTGTGAATTGTCTCAGCCCCTCCAGAGCACCAAGCTGGCATCTGAATAATCCCAGAGAGAGCCAATGATTTTGTTGTTCTGGTTAAATCTCTGTATGATTTTCCTAGAAAAATGGGAACATAAGCAGACATTGCTGAGACCCCACTGGAAGAATGAATAGCTGCTCATCAATAGGTTTTTTTTTTTTTTTTTTTAACCTCTGAGCCTGTATCTAACAGCTGGGGTGACTTTCTACAGCCAAGCATGGCAAACACTTGCCACTGTGAATGGGGATATTCTTTTTTCTGCCTGTCAGGAGTTAAGGTTGGTCCTAATGAAAAGTCTCAGAGTGCCTCCATATATGATAATGGATTGTTGTCAGACTCTGCAGCTTTGCTGGAACAGCCCCTGGATTTCACAAGGCAGGGAGGCAGCTCAGAGCTGTTGGTCTTTTGTTTGTGGCTTCCTTCTCAGAGCTGGCACTGGCCTGAGGAGTTGCCCTCTGCATCTCTCCTCCCTCTTACATATCAGATGGCTTATCTTCCATCTGCAGAGTCTTTCTTCTCTCTGACATCAACCCATAGCACTGATAAGCTACATTTCCAAGCTAGAAGAGTCATCCATCACAGCTTGTTCTTCTCTGCCACTCCCTATGAGGCTCATCCAGGAGGATGATTGGTGCTCAGCTCCCTCCACAGCTTCACTGTCCTGATGAATTCTGGCCCAGCTCTAGGAAAAATGGAGCTAATTAGTGTTCTAGTGCTGAAATTTGTTTTCCAATGTGTTATCTCCAGAGATGTCTCCTGAAAGAGGCCAAGCCTAGGCCTGGATGTCCGAGGGGTTGGTCTGGACATGCCAGTGATGGTTTATCCCTCCTATCACACGCCCAGGGACGGGAGAGGTCAGTGCCTTGGACAGATGCCAGAAATATGGGTGGTATTTCTGCCTCTGAGGCAATTCCTTTCTGGTCCTATGGTCCACTCTTGGCATCCCCAAGTGCCTTGACAGGATTTGAGCCCTTATTTTTAGGGAGCAATATCTAAAGTTGGTCTTTGATATCCTGTGCCTTTGTTTCTCTGAGTTAGTAGTACTCAGCTGTGTGCCAGGGCAGTTTTAGGGTGCCAAGCTTGAGTCCTAGATCTTCTGGTGGAACTTGCTGTCCAATTGCAAAGATAAAATTCTTCAGAGAGCTTTAAAACTCAAACTCAAAGATCATTCCTGAAATAGTTGTGAAATTATGTTGAGTAAATACCTAAGGCAATGTTCAGATGTGGCAAGCAAAGATGCCCTGAAGCTGTTGAGGCTTGCCAGTTGCCTCTCAAGTGTATTCTGGAGCATTTAAAAAGGATTTTGCTTTTGACATAAGTGACTGTGCAA